>CM076926.1:6750846-6998877 GCA_039566165.1 Maruca vitrata
TGATTATTTATCTATATTTTCTCAACCTTCCCTGGATTACGACGAACATTTTAAAACCAAAATTACCTAAATCGGTCCGGGCGTTCTCGAGTTTTAGTCAGACTAACGAACAGCAATTCATTTTTATCTATAAGAAGATTAACATTAATTTTTAAATAAAATATTTTCCATTAAAATGATAAAGACATTATTAACGCCATGGACATTGGTTAGTCATCCAAGAGTTGCTCTAGTACTGATATTATCATCATCAGCCCGTCTCCGCTGATGAGGCACGGGCGTTCCATAAACTAGGGTGATAAGGCCTTAGTCAACCACGCTGGCACTGGCCAAAGTAAACCACCATAGTAGTACCATGGTGGTAAAGAGTTTCAAAAAGTTCTTCAAAGGTATCTAAATTATTCAATACTAATCGGTAGGGAAGTAAAGTATTGTGAACCACATAGAGCTAGAACGTAGATTTACATTTCTCTCGAAAACACCATAACGAGAGGGTGAAATTGTTGAGCTAATCATCATTATCATTAAACTGGACGACACTGGATGAAAGTCCGCGTGAGAAATTAGAGTCTTTAACGGCTTTAAATGCCTGATAGTGGATGAGCAATGGTTATGCCCCACACATTATTTTTGTTGGCACCCAAATGTGGCTTCTCGTTTATTCATACACATGCCTATTAAAGGCGAGGGAGAAATTAGGCAATTATTTTGGCGTAACTGGTGAATAGGGTACTGTGCTTGTGAAAAAAAATATAAATTTCAGCAAAAGCGTTAGATTTTTTTTTAAGATAGAAAAAGTTGTATAAATTTTATAGTGTTTCCAATTATTATAATATACTAGTAGTAACCATTATGTTTACGTATGCGTAAAATTACAATCCATGTTATGCGCCAATAACACACCATATTCAAATTTATACTTATTAATAAAGTTTTATTTATGAATTTATTGAGTACTAGCTTTCCGCCCGCGACTCCGTCCGCGTAGAGAACTTCGAAAAACTATTCAAAATAGAAAGATATATAGAACAACCTCTCCGACCACGTAGATACGTTTAACGGGTAAAACATTACTTCTTTATAGCACAGTCGGTAAAAGTAGCCTATATCCTTTTCTAGGCTCTGGACTATATGTGTACCAAATTTCGTTTAAATCGGTTCAGTACTCTATGCGTGAAAGCGTAACAGACAGACAGACAGACAGAGTTGCTTTCGGATTTATAATAAAATTAGTAAGGATAATGTATAAAAACACTCATTCACTTTGCTTTGATAAATAAATAATAATAAATCAACACAACATCACATACATTGATCTGATCCCGTGGTAAGTAGCTTAAGCACTTGTGTTACGGAAATCAGGATCAACAGTGGATACACAAATATACTTCAATAAATTTAATAACACACCCAGACACGGAACAAACACCGATGTTCGTCACAAAAATATTTGTCCCGGGTGGGAATGGAACCCACGACTCTTGGAACCGTAGGTTTTGATGTTTATAATGACGTACACATTTGTATTTGTGATATCAAACACAATCAATTAGATAGGTAAGCATTTGAACAAAAATGTGTTCGAATTACTTGGAAACAAATTACCTAAAGTGATGTGTAATGAAAACGTTTGGGATCATTTTGTGGAGTTCACAACTTGGATCGTTCCTGGTTTTCCCTTGTTTTTGTTTTCGATGAGTTTTTATCCTTTAATGTGGCTTGTTTTGATGAGCACTGTATTGTGTGAATGGGGCAAGGATCAAAAGCTTAACGTGTCATTCGGAATAAATTACCCAGTAATCAGTAACGGCTATAATTAGGTCAAACCATTTTTCCCTTAATAGATAATGATTATTTGTGTATTTTGCTTCATGTTTTCGTTGACGTATAATAAGGTAACGATATTTCTTAGACATCCCATGAGTTTCGATGCAACTACAGCCATTTACAAGCTAAGCATTTATTGGTAGACATTCAACGCATAGTATTTAGTGGATCTTAGTATTTTTTGAATAAAGTCATACAAGTGTGTCTACCAATCCTCACTGCAAAGAGTGAAAGATATATTTAATCTGTAGTAACAGTTTTACTATACCGATCGCACAGATCAAACATGTGTTTTGATACCTTGAAAAACTTTTGATTTAGGGCTAAAACTTTTAAAACTTTTTATTTAGTGTGTTGTGTATTAAGTTCTTAAAAAACTAGGATGTTTATTATGGCGTATCGATTCAAATCGGCTTAGCTTCCGATAATAAGCTCTCCACTCCTGTGCATATAAACAAAACATTATTTACTGACAACTGACATACGATGATGACTTGGAGAAGCCTCGTCATCATCACCGAACTTGCGGGGGAGCGGATGGCTCTCACCGCTAATATAAACAAAACATCAATTAAATCTATCCATCTAATAATTCAGTTACAATACTAAATCAGAACAAACATTGTAACAAATAGATCGGCCATCAGTTCCGCCAAAGAATCCCGAAGTTTACGAGTGCTCAGAAACAATTTGCTGAAGTCCGTCGCGTCGATAAGCGCTCTGTGACGCTCAAGACTCTTTTCGGATCGAATCACTTGTTCGGGGTTGTTTCGAGAAAGTTCTACGATACGCTATCAGAGAGATGTCTCACCTCTCGATGTGTTCTTTACTTTGCGGTTTAAGTGTAGTTATGTTGAGGTCCGAATTCCGTTTGCTTGATGGCGTATTAGTTAGTGCCTATGTCTTACACCCTGAACTGGTGGGTCGTTGAACATCCATGATTGTCTTCTGTGTAAGTACTGTTAAACTCGGTATTTAGTTTTAATAGGATTTATTGAATAAAACAATACAGTACAGAGACACGCGCGGGAATAGCGAAGTGTCAATGTCATCGCGCTAAGGATGCGCGTGACAAATAGATGTCACGACTGGGTCAAAATCTTATTATTCTATTTAGTCCGTAAGTTAGTTTATACAAAAATATGGGACACGTATTTTTTTGTTTTTCAATTGATTGAAAAATGACAAAATTATAGCTTATCAAACTTCTGGAGTGGGGGCTTGTGACGTCACAGTTACGCAAAAATTGTACGTAAACGTGACGTCATACGAAACTTCTAAGCACTATATCTTCATAATTTCTTGTTTGTGAAAGAAAATAAAAAATACGAGTACAATATTTTTAAATAATCTAAATAACGGACTAAATATATTTTTTTAGTCGTGTCGCCTATAGTCGAATAGGGATGTCCAATTTTCAGGCTAACAGTACCTAGTTGATAAGTTGACTTGATTTTTCCCGTACCAGATAAATAATAACAATAATTTGTTTTTAGGCACGTCGTTATAATTTGTTTCATTGAAAAGTTTTAGCATTATTCATCCTTTTTTGTTTTGTAAAGATATAAATGTCTATGTATAATTATTATAGTTATCATTGTTGCATGTATAAAACATCAATTTACTACAATCAAAGTTAGTACCTTAGTAGAGTATATAAAGTCTCATATATCCGCTTCAAGTGACTTGTTGAGAGTGTATTTCTGTGCACCAATTCAGAAGTACGCTTTCAATGGAAACAGGCTGTAGAGTCTGCTATGGAATCTTTGTAATGCAACGGAATGCTCCATACCTTTACACACCTTCACGCGTATCAACGTTGGTACCAATTAGCTTCCATAGAGACTGAATTACCATTGATAAAAGATCGCAGAGTGGTTGTCCTCTGATTTAAGTCTTTCATCG
Organism: Maruca vitrata; assembly: GCA_039566165.1. Classification (NCBI taxonomy): domain Eukaryota; kingdom Metazoa; phylum Arthropoda; class Insecta; order Lepidoptera; family Crambidae; genus Maruca; species Maruca vitrata. The sequence continues at coordinate 6,754,579 of CM076926.1, forward strand.
CCATTAGTGATCGAGAAATTTAATATCTTATTATACTATTATGTCCTAGACATTGATTAGGGAGTAACAGGGTCGAAGGAAACCTTTGTCGAGCCGTGTGATGCTATGTGTTTTAAAAAAAAACAAAGTTATTAAGAACCAGACCTATTAATTGTGTGTAGAAGTGTGTAGTGTTCTCGTAATAATAGACAATTTTATTATAAGTACACAGAATGATGCTACTACACCTTAGTCAAATATGTGTCCACACTCTAATTAGTAACTTATAAGTTTTTACAGTCATATCTCATGGGTATACCTCAGTGCCGTTCAAAAAATATTAAAACCCACGTGTAAAGTTGTAAATTGATTTATCGCATTTTTACAGAGCGAGATTCAATGAATCGAGCTACGGTACCAATAAACCAACTTAATACTCTACTACTAAAACGAACTACAAGTGGGATTTATTTTTCAACACCAACTCATAGCCAAGAAAATGGTTAATAAAAGTGGTTTACATCGTTTATTTCATCTCTCATTTCTTCGACACAAACGTCTTCTTCCTATATGCTTGAGCACTTGGGTTCAAGAATACCAGGTGCATTTCAACGTAAGTAATTGACTTTGCAAAACTCTTTCTACTTGATTGACCCTCCAGAGACCCGATCCTGGAAACTACTAGAGTGAATCGATTTAAACCGTGGAACAAAACGGCAAATCGATGGTAACAAGATTGAATAGGTACTTCGTAAAGTCCTTCGGGATATTTTAGATACATGTGACCATTGCATTATAGATTCGATTTCGGGTTCATTGAATATCAAATGTTGAGTTGTGCTTTTGTTATCCTCGAAATTGCCTATCGTCGTTGAAAGATCGTTCAAGTATGAAAATACTTGCTCGTAAAACCATGATTTCTCACTTAAATTTCTCACTTAGATATTTTTTTATTTATACGTACGTTTATCGTCTTTCTCCTATTATAATTATGAATATCTTCTAATAGAGGAGTCACAAATGCATTAGAGTACATATTGAAACCTATAATAAACTAACTATGAATTTAACGCTCCACTCGGAGTTTTATGGCAATTTTATTGGCCTTTATCTTTACCGGCATGGAATATTTTCAGAGCAATTATCGTTCTTCACTCAGAATGCTCCATAAATAAATGCCTTGATATATAACTCACCCACAGTAGAATATGTGAAGCCAACCCAACCAGTCGATAAATAATGTATTGTAAAATTATTATTATTATTTTTGTAATACCTATCTCTGAAACTAGCCGTGTACATTAGACTAAGGTATGTTTTTTATTTAAATCACTAATGAACTGATACTTATAGAATATAGATCAGTATCACTGTAGAGTGTCCAAAAAGTTCGGGTTTTAAACAATGATGTGTAACGTCTTATTATGTCACAAGTTCAATAAATAACAGTAGTTTTATTTCTACCATTGCGTGTTTACGAAATAAACTTCGTTTACAGTCCTAAACAAATAATTTACTTTTGTCCATATAATTGGCTTAAGTATTCGTGAAGTAGTATTTAGACTTTGTGAAGTAAACATTTACCTACCGTCCATGACAGACAATGTTCCTTTTCCATAACCAATAATTTATTCAATACAACTTCCCATTTAATGGTTCTGTTAACATGAAAATTACGACGGTTGAATTGTTTACTATAATTCCACGGGGTACATCTAATTCGCTACATCTCGAGAACCCTCCAACTTCCCTCCAATGAAAAGGTTGAACAAAAGGGTATTTTCTTGGGTAAAATTGTAAGAGGGCCGAATTATACTGAATGGGATCGCGAAAATTCTACTTGAATGATGATAAATAATTTAGGGGATGCTCCCATTGAATAATGGCATGTGAAATGTGAGTGAAGAATTTAAATTAAATCGGCTGAGGTTCAAAGTGTTCCTTCGTTTTTTGCGAGGTCAGCAACTTGCGTATTTTTTTGGGCAGCGTTTAAGATTTGGCTGCAAGGTAAGGGTTTTCTTTGGCTCGCCGAAATTAAATCTTTCTACGAGGGGCTATCTTACCTCCGGGTCTAACAGTGGTAGGTTCACGTTATGTGGATAATTTTCTTGTTCATGGCATGGTAAAAATCACTTTGGGAAAGTTATTTTTTGGAACATCCTTTAGACGGTTTGTGAATTGTGAATCGTAAATCATGTTTTTTTCATGAACATTTAATACTGTAAGTTTAAATTATCATACATTAATATTATTTTATCCCATCAGTTTATCGAGTATTGAGAGTATTGAGAGTTTTTTATCGAGTATCACGAGATATCTCATAAATATTTTTATTTCGATTTATTATGCCATAATCATTACAACATTGCAACAATGCTTTACAGTGCAAAGCATTACATATTTATGAGTCGTCTTGGGAAACATTGTAAAGGATATAATATATCCTTTAACTTTTTCATGTTATTATAATATTATAATAACATGAAAAAATTTAATTTTACAATGCTACCGACTATCCTATCCTATTTCTAAAAAATAGATCCTTTTTACTCGAAAAACTCGTTCACAAATTACGGGCTCCTAAAGCACAAAGCACAAAATAGCAATAAGGTACAAAAATAACCTACCGTCCCTTCTACGCTCATTAATGTACATAATTTTTGTAACAGAAGTCCCGAACTATGTGATTTGTTTAAAATCAAATAACCTATCTTGGTAGGACCAATGAAGATCTCGTTGCCAGCATAAAAGTGTTTCTCCTTACTGCCATTCAAAATGAATCAAACGAAACGAAGATTTTAAAAATTAAAAGAATTTTTCGTACCTTCAAAAGAAGCGTGAAGAATCTTATTGCATTCAACGCAGCCATGATTGAATATTGACTAAGGTATTTTTGTTGCTACGCCAAGTTATTTTATCAAAAACACGTGCCATATAATTTAGGTTAATAGGACAGAAATAGCAATTAAAAGAAAAGGATACACGTTAAAATCTACATACACGCTTAGATTAATCGCACAAAATTAACAATTCACTTACTCGTCCCGTTTTGTACGAAATATTTCGATACTATATTTTGTTTACCCTCTCTAGGTTCAACGTACGTATATTTTTCAGAGATAATACCGAAAATATTTATCCAAAACAAACTACCTCTTGTTTCTTGCTCGTATCAAAAGTGGGTCGTAAGCTATTTGCTCAGGTAAGCAGGAAAATATTTAACGTTTGGCGGGGCGGGAGTACTGAAAAGTTTCCTTAACACACTCTTTTTTTTCGACATACAATACTGACCGGAATCCTGTTTAATAATTTTCAAGTAGAGTTAAAAGTAATCAGGTAAATAGGTAATAGGCTAGAAAAATTCGACGGCTTCAATAAGCTCTAGATTGGTGCTAAGGTTCGCACGTCTGGACGCAATTCCTGGAAGGCGGGTGTTCAAATCTCCGGTCAAAAGCAGAGCAATATATTTTTTCCGTTTTTTAAAAGATTAAAACAACTAGAGCAAGCTTAAGCACTTAAAAAAATAATTTACTGAATTAAAAGTATAAATAAATTTAGATCTTTCTTGAATATTTCCTACTGTTTTTAAACCACCGTTCTTATGATAATAAATAAATAAAATAAATAAATTTTTTATTTGATTTTAACAAGTAATATAATTTACAACAGACATAAATTATAGGCACTTAAACCAGCTTAAAAATATTTACATCTGTACTATATATGGAACACATTTTCATAAATATTTTATTAACAAAATTCAATGGGTCAGATTGATTCTAGCCAAACACATTCTTACAAGTACAAAAGGTGTTATTTTCTTATTTGAATAAATAATTATAAATAAATAATAATAAATATTACACAACATTACATACATTGATCTGATCCCGTAGTAAGTAGCTTAAGCTATCTGATATCTGATATCCGTAACACAAATGTTACGGATATCAGAATCAACAGTGGATACACAAATATACTTAAATATATTTAATATCACACCCAGACACGGAACAAACACCGATGTTCGTCACACAAATATTTGTCCCGAGTGGGAATCGAACCCACGACTCTTGGAACCGTAGTAGAGGAAGATCCCAGAGCCGCCAGACATCACTTATTTTCTAATGGACAAAATATATACGATTGAGTAGTGGTGGGGTGTACTATCATCATATGACTAGTTGCTACCTTGACCAGACGGCCATTTTTCAGATATCAACCAATCAAGGTACATAGAAACACTGCTCACCTCACTTAAATTCTGATGGCTGATTTTAACATATATTGCACACAATATCATTAAAAATCAGGTTTTATTACTCCCAGACACATGCGGTCGGCGGTTTTACCTTACAGACGCTTTAAAGCTATGAAAAAAATTTTACTTTTACTTAATTTTACTTATTTTGTGATGCTTGATTTTTATATATGTTATTCAAACAACTATTTTAAAACGTTTTGCAAACGGACAGACCGATCTAAGGGTCCATCCAAACATTCACCAGACCCAACTGTTTTAGATTTTTTTTTTTTAAATTGAATTTAGTTAAGTTTTTCTAATAAAATAGTTTGTAAGGTACAATTCTATAATTATTGCGGTCAGATGAGCACTTTTTAGTTGTTTGAATAACATATATAAAAATCAAGCATCAGAAAATAAGTAAAAGTAAAATTTTTTTCATAGCTTTAAAGCGTCTGTAAGGTAAAACCGCCAACCGCATGTGTCGGGGAGTAATGAATCCTGATTTTTAATGATATTGTGTGAAATATATGTTAAAATCAGCCATCAGAATTTAAGCGAGGTAAGCAGTGTTTCTATGTACCTTGATTGGTTGATATCTGAAAAATGGCCGTCTGGTCAAGGTAGCAACTAGTCATATGATAATAGTACACCCCAACACTACTCAATCGTATATATTTTGTCCATTAGAAAATAAGTGATGTCTGGCAGCTTTTCGGATCTTGGACCATAGGTAGTGAACCTGGGTCACTAACCACTGTTCCACCGAGCCAGCCAAGCCATTATATTAACATACCTAGATACGTATTAACCCAATGTTACCTCATTAGGTGCGCCAACCTTCTCAAAAAGGGCTGATTAAAATAATTACAATACCCCCTTAATAACGTGATGTTCTACCTAGAAAATTAATACGAGAATACCCTGATGGGTACTTTTAATGTTTAAAAGGTATTATTAAAGAGAACATGCGATGTCGGAAGCGATGATACGGATTCCGTGTGTTATGTACGGATCCCATAAGAATATCAAATTGCGCGTCCAACCCATTGCACGGGAAAATACAATGAATACGGCATAACTGTTTTAATGCTGTTTCGGAATTATGACGGGGCTTATTGAGGTTACAGTGATAATTTACATTTCAACGTTAAGGGGACGCTTAGAGAGACGCTGCATTTGTTGCTGTTTTGCCTTCTATGGTATTTTTTTTTAAATTATCATGAACACCCATTAATTTCGAAAGCATAGGGACACTTCCGAGGGCTAGCTAAGAACGAATGACGAGTGAGAGAATAATTGATGAAGTCAAAATGAAGAATGGCGGAATTTTCCGGTCTGGTTATAAGTAGGTTGCGTGAATCGTTGATTTTTTTTATTTATATTGACACATATACTACTTTTTGCTAACAAAAATCAAGCAATTCAATCTAAAGTAAGTTAAACACTTCTTGACCTTCAAGTAGGTAAAAAAAAATCTTGTTAAGATAAGTATATTTTTGTTAATCATTATCTTCTCAACTCATACTTAGTAGTAGTTAGTAGTCAACTTGTACTTAGAGCCTTATTTGAACACAAATACTTCTACTACTCGATTTAAACTCAAAACCTACATTTCCTTCACAGCCGAAAACGAGTTATCTCCACCAAGCGGATGGAACATTAGATATTCACCATCATCATCAGCCCACATACGTCCCCACTTCTGGGGCACGGGCCTACCCTAAACTAGGGCGACATAAGATACAAACAACAACGAAACATTAGATATTTATAACAAGTAACATAATTCGACTAAAACAACAACTAAAAATCAGTTCGCTCGCGACCACGATTGGTGTAACCCAGTCGAAACGTCGGGCAGTAAGTAGCTATGTAATTTGCTACTCCTAATATCGCGTGTAGACCCATAAAGACTAATTTTAGTGTAATGAAACGCGAAAGTCTAAAATCTTACAAAACGAAACATAAGATATTATCACTACCAACAACAGTATTGTGTCTAAAAAATGTATGAAATATAATTAACCAAGATTTACTGTGTGTTACAAGGCTTAATTCGGAATAACAGGGTGATTAATTAAGTTTTAATTTTAATCGGGAGGGTTGCGCTCAATATTAACTCATGCGGAATACAGTCGTGAATATTTAATGGGAATATGTTTGCTGGAGCTTACGTCTGATGTGCGTCACTTAAGTGAATGTAAGTGTTTGCTTGATTTGCCATTGTGGAGTAATTTCTTGTTTGAATAGAACAACAATGAGATTGTTGATGTTTTATACTCGTATTAGGGAAATTAATTGTATTTAGATAAATATTTTGGTTATGTGGTTTTATTTATTGAAAAGTTTATCTACTAGCACATTTTGAAATAAAACTGATATTACGGACGAAATTCCCGTACCCAAAATAGGGTAACGTCTTATTTTGGGAGTTTCAGTAGCATAATTATTTAGGTAGAGTTAGTAGCAGCAGCCAACGTAGCAGTTTTTAGAACTTATATTCACGGGTAACTGTGTGTGAGCTTTTTCTACGTTAACTAACGAAAAAAAAACTTACCTTATTTCCATTTCTCATCTATTACTTTGCGTCCTGTCGTTTACCGCTGATGATTGATCAGCGTAGAGTAAAAGTGTGGTAGGTAATGTTAAATGAACGTGTGAGAACTGTAGGGCTACCATGAATTTAAAACTTACGCACTCGATATCGCCTACGTAAATATGTCTATGAAATATGTCTAAGAAAAGCCGCTGGTGGTTACGCGAAGAACTAAAATCGGCCGTATGAAAAACAACTCGAAAGGTTTTTAACGTACGTAAGTTTTCGATAGCCAACTCATGGTAGGCCCTCTGTATAGTTAACTTAATAATTTAAAACTGATACATTGATGTCGCTAATTGATAATGATACATTGATTTTTCATTTGTTCATAGGTATGTTGCGGTATAAAAAGTGTTGGAAAAACTTAAAAATAAAAAATTAAAACGGTCAACTTGACCGTTTTCAGAATCAGTAAACTAAATATATTCCTATGTAGCTATTGAGGTAAGGGGTTATTGTTAGCGGGTAACGCTAGTACAAAATGGCAAACGCACTTCAAAGCAAGCATTGCCACTAATGAAGGACACCACCAAGATGTAGATAAAAACCTCAATTCAAAGACAGTTTCTCTATTCAAACTTCGAAATCGGTTTCATCCATTAAGGTAGTTAGAAGCTGTTACAAAGTTTCGTGAACTCCACAACGACACTTTCACCTAGGACAAAGGTATTTGAACAGTTCTGAACGATGGTTTGGATAGGACAAAAGATATTGTTACATTTCGGGAAAAAGTAATATAATTTGATATATAATGCCTGTTATCACGTAGAGGCACGTGATTACGAGCGCTGTAAATAATTGAAAAGCCAGGTTTCTGAACATTGTATTAATAAAAAAATATTGATAAAATAAACATTTTATTAAAATGTAATTTTTGTTCTAGTTAATAATCCCATTTAAAATTATTTCTCTGCAGACAAAAGGTTCAATAATAAACAAAACACACAGCACATTAACTTAGACTTACACATTACTTTAATTGATAAATCATTGGAATGGTGGAATAGTAATTTCAATTAATCCGTGATCATGGCGCTTGCAACAGCGCCGAAATATCGGTACTCGGAGGTAGATATCCCGGAAATCTCAGTTTTCTAATAATAACACTGTTGAGGTTTAGTCATAAGTACTCACAAAATGTTGATTTCATAAAAATATATCGTTTTATTCATTTTCAACCTTAATATTACTGTAAAATTTACCATGTTCTTTTTTTACTGAAGTTTAAATTGACTGGGAAAATTTCTGCGACCCAGTACCTACCAATTGTTGTTTTGTTAGTCTGCCCTGAGCTGAATTGCTAATTCGTTATAAATGCGGTTCGTTTCGTGTTTTACGACAAAACATTGTCATGTGTTACGGTCCCTCTGAAGTTGTGTAGGACACTTTGAGAGAAGAGAGTAATCATTACGTGGTATGAATCACGCATAGGTCTGGGTGATGAAGGGATTTATGAGCGTAGTACCTTCACATTAAACAGTTTATGTCCAGTGTCGGCTAATTACACGTCGTTGTCTCACGTCTTTATCAAGATGTTAACTTCGAAATACTATTTTTTTTTTTTATAATAGGCAAACAAGATGACCACACTCCGCCTGATGGTAAGCGGTAGTGAGATCCAAATATGAGGTCGACAGGCACAATAGATCATATTGCGCCTGTCGCACTCACCCTGAAGGCCTGCTTAAATGCCGTTTCACGCCCCGCCTGAAGAGCCCGGGATCATAGGAGGGAGGGAAAACATGAACTATTCAAAATAGTTAGTAGTTTAACGGGCAAAACATTATTTCTTTATAGCGAAAACGGTTTAAAAGTAGCGTATGTCCTTTCTCAGGCTTTGGACTATATCTATACCAAATTTTATTTAAATTGGTTCCGTTCTTCCATCCCCAACACAAGTATTTATTACTTCCTGGGGCGTCTCAATACGTGTATTTGTAATTTTGAGAAATAAAAGAATTTTTATTTTTTTTTGTTCTTCATGTGGGATTGCGTAACAGAGTTACTTTCCCGATAGTAAAATTGTAAGGACTTAATATCATGGTAATAAATAATTCTCTAAATAATACAGCAGAGACATCCGAATAAGTACTTATAATTATTGTCCGTAGTATTGGTTTACGTGAAAAATAATTTTCAAGTTCTAAAAATACAAAGTAAATTATTTCCACATTTCTTGTCCATATTTATAACAACGAAAGGTCCCGAAATCGTACAAACGAGATGATCCTTTTAGGACATACCTACAAGCTAACTAAGACGAGATTTCATGGAAATAACTAACTAGTTAAAGTTGAGTGTTAAAGTTTGTACGAAACTACAGTACAGTCTTGACAGAAAGCTTTTGAAACTTATAGGAAACACTCATTATTTAAAGCAATTAATACGGACGACTTTCTTCAATTTGCGAAATAGCAATTCGAAATATTTATGTGTCGGAATGTGCAATCATGATAGTATTAATTCAGAGACATTATTATATCAAATTATTACTTTTTTTATAATTTTAGAATATTTTAAAAATATGAACAAATGTTGTGAATAATGCTGATAAAAATCAGCTTAATAGAATTTAATTTCATAACTTAATTAACGCTATTAAGTCATGATTCTAAATTGAATTTCAAGATGCAAAGCTAAATAAAGCAGTTTCGTTTAAAATAGCTAAGGAAATATTTCACCTTTACAGTTTCAACGATCAAACATAACCGTTCAAATACGTAGGCACCCTAGACAATGTTAATACCCAGACTCATCAGGCTTTATCTCCCTTCAATATCTACATCGACGCTCTTCTATATTTCACTAATATCACTAATGGCGAACGCTAGGAATGTGAACTCTTGCGGCATGCGCCTCAAGTAATATTCGTGCCGCCAACTTCACCGATAATTATCGTGAAATATGTCGAGTCGAGACAACTTCGGTATCAAATGAGGAACAGAGTATGTAATACCACTGTGAAGTTTCACGTAACACCATTAGAACGCTTGTGAAATCTTGGTTAACTTTGTTTTGCAACATATCGGAAATCGGAAGAAATTCGCTGCGAGACAAAGGGATTTTATATTCGTGCTACATTTGCGTAACTATGAGAAAGATATAAGAATCTTGGTCCCATGTCTTATATTTTCTTTAGTTCGAATAACTATTAAATACAGAAGTTTACTAGTACATTGAAGTAATGTTTAAAACTTAAACGAAGAGACTTAACGCATAATAAGTTCAAGTAAGCTGGATAGGAATAGCAAGCATCCATGGCCGAGTGGTTAAGGTTGAAAGGTCGCCAGTTCAAACCCCGCCACGTACCAATGTGTTTTTGAAATTGGAAATCCACATGTACGATCATTCGAAGCTTTTACGGTGAAGGAAAACATCGTGAGGTGAAACATTTTAAGGTTGTGTAGTCAACCAACCCGCACTTTAAATATTATATAAATCATCTCTGAAAAAAAAGTAATTCTTATTGTCTTTGAATTAATACTATCATGATTGCACATTTCGACACATAAATAATATTTCGAATTGCTATTTCGCAAATTGAAGAAAGCCGTCCGAAAAAAGATCATAACTCATAACTTTTTAAATTACGGCAGCGTCTTTGATCGTTTGCTCGAAAGTGTAGCAATCTCGAAATTAATATTTTCCTCTATCGTTGTGTGTTACATCACTGGAAACTTGAAACAGAGGTGGTATCTGTCTCTAGAAAAAAGGATGACAATTATACTGTCCTTATTTTTTTATACCATCGCCTCTTTGATTCATTTATGCTGTCATTCCTTTTCTTTGATTGTGTAATTCATAAAATATCTATCTTGCTTTCTTTTTTCTTTGCTAGCATAATACATTGGGAAAATAAGCATAACTCGAGTCCAACCGTCTCCAACAACATATTACCAGCTATATGCAGAGGCCACACAAAAAGATAAAGGAATAAGAATTGCGTACAGTCGAATAAACGACGTCTTGAATGGTTTCGTGATTTGGACGTCACGGGTGGATGGGACCCGGAGAGAAAATAGTTTCAAATGTGTCCACAAGTTGAGGGTTATTTGTCGAGCCGTTGTTTATTTTGTGTGGAAAAAGTTGTAGGATTTGTGTTACGTTCGAGAATGTCAAGGATTTGTAGGTAAATAAGTATGAAACACATTCGGCTTTTCTGTAAACTTGAAAAAGAATGGTATTGTATTGTGTGTATTTTGTTGATATTTTGAGTCCATTTACATATTTTGTCAGACGCATTGTCATTTAAGCGATATTGGTAGATTTATACATACATACATACATAAAATCATGCCTTTTTCCAGAGGGGTAGTTAATAATTGTAATATTTAGTTGAGATTACAAAAAAAAACCATCTCTTTCACAAGATAAACAAATGGTACGTACCTGAGTGATTTAAGTAATATACTTAATAATTTATAATTTTTAATGTCATTAAAACATACTTACTATCTTAAATTTTCCTACAAACACTAAATGACAATTTCTCCTATCACAACCAGACACGACATCTGGAGATCGTTATTACCTAGATTGGGAGTAGACCGTGAAACTTTCCGCTTTCACAAAATGACGTAGGTCTGACTGGCTCTTCCTCCCTAAGAAAATGGCGAGACAAAACCATCGTGTTAAAGGTACTACAAAATTAGGGGCTAGGATAGATAAAATAAGAAACAAAATATTTCTACTACATTGAGTAATCTTAGGCTGCGTACGGATTGCACGTATACTACTCGTAGTACTCGTAGTAGGTACTCGTAGTCCGTACGCAGCTGAAGTTCTGGAATGCCATGTCCGGAGTGCATGCAGCTCCGGGTACAGTCTTGGGGAGCTGCAGGTACGGACTTCGCGTACCAGTGTACGGCTTTACGTTCAAGAGTACTGAGTAGTGCTTACATTTATGCACATATACATACATGTCATGTTTTCCCACCCGGGCTCTTCAGGCAGGGCGCGAAACGGCATTTAAGCAGCCCTTCAGGGTGAGTGCGACAGGCTCAGTTTGGTCTTTTGTGCCTGTCGAACTCATATGTGGTACTTCCGCTTACCATCAGGTGGAGTGAGGTCATCTTGTTAGCTTTTGTATAAAAAAAAAAAATATATATATATATATATAATTTGCTGTTTGCCATAAAAAAATTATGAGGAACAAAATATTTACATTGCTATGAGTAATTTGATTATATTTATAAGTTTAGTCAGGGGATAGTCACAACTATCTGTCCGATGGTTGGTGAATGGTATACGGGTAAGCGGCCCCGGCTCCTCGAGCTACTATCGATTCAGTCCAAATCATTCGAGGCGATAGTATTCTTCCTCCCCTTTTCCTTCCCCCGTCAATATCCTTGCTACTCGTGGGAACGCAATGACCTTGTTAAAACAATGCACAGGGTGGAGTGGCGGCGTCGTGGTCCACAACCCGTCACGTCACGTTTCCCACAGAGGTGTAAAGTGGATCGCTAGAAGTGATCTCTGCCTACCCCTCTGGGAAAAATGCGTGATTTTATGTATGTATGTATGTATGAGTAATAATAACTTAAGTTCAAAGGTTTGGCTAAATAAGATTTACAAAAACGTACATGTACAGTTTGACGGTGCCATTACGAGTACAATTCTGTATAATAGAAGCAAAAGGTAGCATAAAATATATATTTTATAAAAGCAAACAAATTAGTATAATTTTATTGGGTACTGGCTGCGATCCTATCAAATTGTCGAATCGAAACCCTTATAATTCTGCAATAATAGCAGTCCTTGCAAAATAGCGATAAAGAGTAGCGAATTCAGAGATGGCATTTTGGTCCGTGGGTACATTTGCATCCTAAGATCTAGGAGGCACCAAATTAATGAAATTAACACACCCCCGACTCTTATTGCGCAGTCATAAGGATCATATTCGATTAATTACGACGGAATGGGAACGTCGGAGAATTAAAGCGCATACTTCAGATACTGGATGTAACGAAATGGCTATAGGTGGCCCGAATACCAGTTATGTGGCTCTCAAAAGTGTAATAGTTAAAACTTAGCTAATTATGTTCAAAAACAATACGGTGAAAATGTATTAAGAATATTATGAGAATAATCAAAAATAGGGATCTTGTTAGTAGTTAGCAGCTGACTGTTTTTTTGTCCGCCGCATAATATCTTAACAGACTTTAATCAATGGAATGTCTTTACAACGCGTATAGTACTCTACTTGCTGTGGCGATACTAATTGTTTTGAATATTTTTATTAAAAAGTCTTTTTATATAAATAAAACTGTATCGTCACCATTTTTCTCTAGTCAAGCACCGGGTCAGCAATGACTTATTTCCCGTTTAGAGTTTACTTCCGCTGCCTAAACCTTTATGAAAGGAAGAAATTTAAGTTCATCCAGCGAACGTGAAGCTACGTGAAATAAAGTGTATTAGGAGTTCGGCTGGCGGCACACTTAGCGCAGGAAATGTGGCTCATCGATTAACACATTAGTGCAGGTTCAGTACCCATGCGAGTCCCTTTGAAAACGTCGCGATCGGAGTACCTATCTATAGATCTGCGTCTTTGAACCGCACTTGACGGGGTACTTATGGATTTTTCCTATGGTGACAACGTCGGTTTGGGTATAATAACATGTATTAAGGAACACATATTTAGTTTAGCTATGTTCATTTTATTGTAAAATCAAAACAAATATATGATGAATGTAATGACACTTGTGTCCGCGATCCATGTCTAAACGTACTTATTTGTATATTTTAATAGCGTAGCAAAACATACATTAATTTTCTACCTTCACCATATTTTTTTCCAAATAATAAGTACAAGTCAAGTTACTTGCCACGAAATAGTATTTGAAGGCTCTTTGTTTAGTAATGATTAATGAAGGTTGTACAAAATAAGTTGAAAACTGTAATTTACTCATGGAAAATAAAATCTTTTCAATACACGTAGTTTAGACCACACCAGTCAATACAAAGGTCCCCAATATCACCAAATACTAACCTTTAGATGCTATTTACGATGATGAGTACTAGCATAATATAATAAAGGACAAGTACACATTTTTTCTAACCCAGCCACAAAAATTTTACGTCCCTAGAAAAGGTCACCAACGCGACCTCTAATGACACCATTTTATTTGGACAAACTATTTTTGTTCCAATAGGCGTACGCGGTCATACAAAGCCAAATAAAAAAACTTTACGATTCTCATACACCGGGCCAATGTATCGGATATTTCTCCATTTATTATGTCGTCAATATGAAATCGAATGCATGCCTACTTTTTTATGACGGTAACGTTCACATTATTTTATGGGTGCCTTCGGGAGTCATAAATTTTGTGTCCCAACACATTGATTTGTTAGAACAGGACAACATGTCGTTTTATTATTTTTATATGAGAATCAGCATGTAAAGCTTACCTTTTCTTTCATAAGACATCATAACTTTTATATGGATGGCTGGAAACAAAAAAACCTGTTGATACAGATGTTTTCCAGGTTTGCTGACTCTTTCTAATAATTGCTGTAATTACGTATGGACGGACGGCAAATTAGAGCGCAAATATCTAATTAATGTTGAAATCATTATATTATGTTGATGTTTGAGCTCTAATTTGTAGATTTATTAGGATCAAAACAGAAAACTCCCATAATATAAATTTGAATTTAAAGCGTCTCATAAAAGTGTAAAATATGACATTGCTTTTTGAAAATTCGTTTTAGAATAGAAGATCTAGACAGAACGTCTCCAGCTGAAATGCCATAATAATACTATTTTAAGTCTATGGTTATAAACACAAAGTAGGAACTTGTTCAGTTATCAGGATCACTGTTTCAATAAAAAATAACAAGGCCCTTTGTTAAATGTCAACCTGAACATTAATTTTCGTAATCTTTATACCCGAAAAACTAGTTAGTTAACGGAAATTATAGTCCGCGGTACTTAGCCATCCGACGGAAATGAACAAAATAAAAAAATACTGTTATTGTTTTAAGCAAACGACTACATTTATTAATTCAGCATTTTATCGGTCGGTGTGATCTGAGCTTTATTTATGGATGTTTTATTTCGTCTAATTTACTTTCAATTTACGTCACATAACAATTTAACATAGAATAGGTAGAATAACAACATATTTATATATGATAGTCTTCCATTTGACTCCTATAACTCACGATGGTTAATGATGATGAAGTTTGAACAAGTAAACCTTCACGTAACTTTACATATACATAATCGAGAGGAAATTAACTTAGTTCCCTACTAGATTTTAACTGGGCTAATTAGTAAATATTGGATTAAGCCATTTTAAACGTTAAGATGTAGAAGGCAATTAATCGACATTGTGACAGCTTCGTACCTAGTACACTTTCGTGTCAAATTAACATCTATTAATTTGTTACAACGCACATTTTGGAATTAAGTAGCTGTTGACCTTATTACGGATAATCAAGTCTCAAGGTAGAATAATAAAGTCGGCCTAAAAGTCTTGCCTGTGTACTAGAATTGAAATAACGTAAATAAATTTAGGATTCCGTCTTTCCAAACTCTTATTAAGGCCAAATAAGCACCTAACAATTTTGTTTTTCTTTTTGTTATAAGATTTGAAAAATCACGTAGTTAATGAATATGACCTAACAACATAGACACCAAAGTTTCAAATGCATGTTTCAAGTTTAATATACATAATTATTATTATTATTGTCTATTTGGTCATAGTTAGTCGGTATGGGTAGATGACTATTTACCATTTCTAAACACACGAGTCTCGCCCAATGCAGTGTTTTTATTTCAAAAGAGAATCTAATCAACATACAAACCTTTATGGACTTATATCCATAGAGAATGTGTCGCATTGTGTCCCGCTACGTCTATTTGCGAGGCGCATGCTTTGTTTACGCAAATCATAATGCGTCTGCAGTCGTTTCTCTGACAATACTTATGAGCTGTAGGAGACTATGTTCGCTAGAGGTATTTCCTTTAAAGGTGATTAAAAAAGAATGTAAGATTAAATTAAGACACTTCTATTCTCGTTCAATGAAAAGGTTAGTCATTAAAAGAGTTAAATGTAAACAGGACATGAGATAACTTCCAAATCTAGAGGCATGGGGGTGTCCTCGAAAACATAGTTTAGTTGGAATGGAAGCTGGATATAGAACAAACAAAAAATGTGTCGGGCGCAGTAAATTGTTTTTAATTTAATTTCGAACTTATTTTTCGAACTTCTGTTTAGTGCCAGAAACAATGCGCTACAGAGAGGTAGACATACTAACAACGCTACTTTGACACCCTATTGTCGTCATAAAATGCCTTGAGATTATGTGATATGTATGTCAGTTGTACAAGATGTTCAAATATTACTTGCTCAATAACATTTCCTTAAAGACACGATATAATTTTTGTGCTCAATAACACTTTTTTTAAATGTCCCATTTGTTCCAGGTATCAAAATCTTCTTCGCCATTTGCCGGATTTTATACGCAAGGTTAGCCAGTTTCTTTTATCACGCGTTTATATTTCCACTTACTTATTATTAGTGTATTATCTTTTCTTAAAATGCGAAGAAAGTGTAGCCTTCTTTCTTACCAACTTAATTTATTTGGTTTACCGAGGGCGCGCCTATTCTTTTAACACATTTTGCGTTCGCAAATGGGCTTTATGGCTCCTGCTAATCTTCTCTCGTTAAACGTCCCTACAATCTCAAGGAACGTCGTCTAAATAACTTGAAAGAAAAATGGCGTGTCGTTAAAGACGCGTAGATCATTGTTAATAATGCCGGTGTTTCTTCTTTCATGAAACGCTTGTACAATCTGTTGTGAATAAAGTTTTTATGAGTATTTTCAGCCGTTGATTTGAATTAATGAAGTGGGCTATTTGTGTCGCTTGATATTTCAACGTGAAACAACAACATTCTTTATATTCACGGTATATGTACTTCTTCTGATACTTGGAGTTATATTGGTTTTGATATAGACGCTGTAAATACAAAACAGAATTCTATTTTAGCACTTCTAACTAACTTCGTACTCATACTATTACACCTGTTTTATCTTTAGGATAGGTATAGTCTTGTTTTATGTATAGATTTTGATATAGATCATCTTATACTATATACTTATATTTTTGAGTACTTTGCATAGTCTAAAGTATAGATAAGATTTTTTTACCTTTTAAGTAACTATACTGGGCTTTTATACCTATAGAGTTTACCCTTACATTTTCTAATAATTATTATTAGGAAATATTAGAATATAATATGTCCTTAGTACATATATAGTTGGCGGGCTTTCCTAAATAAGTAAATAAACTAGCCTCAACAGCCAAAATCTTCCAAAAGTGGCCTCCAGTGTATCTAAAGCAAGTGCTAATAGTTCCACAACATTAACTTCAACAATGAAATTCTTATTCCCCTCGAGTGCATTGTAAAAGTACCCGGTATTTTAGACCGAACCGTCATTACATGGCCGGAAATCCACCCAAACACTAAGACTGAACTACTAAAAGGTTAACTTGGCGAGTGCACATCTGTTCCGAGCGTTTCAACCGAGATGTTGGGCAAAGTGGAACATGCTACGAGTACAATACTACGCTCAATAAATAAACTGTTGCGAAAGGAAATGTCGTAGCGCAGGGGCACGATGGTACGCAAGGTTGCCTCTGAAGTGTAGGAAAGTATAAAAATAAATAAATATTTGTTGTTGTATACACACGAGAAATAATATAGAAAATATGCCCACACGCATATTCAGTCCATTGCGTGTGAAATTCATCCCAACAGCACAAACTTGTGAGCAAAGAAGTTTCATTCTAAATCCTCCTATTCTTAAAGCTCCACAGCAAATTGTTTTGATAAAAAATTTATCCATAGTTATATTTATTTGTAACCTTTAGTAAATAGATAAAAGGTTGACTAGAGGTTTCAAATAAATCTATTAAATTTTACAAATATTCTTTAAGCGTAATTGAGTGAAGGGCCTTCAATGTTCGACAGACGGACAACATAGTGATCAGAAGGTGTAACGCTTTTCCTTTTGAGGTTCAGAAGCCTAAGTAAGTATTCTCGTTTATGTCGTTACAAATCACAAACTTAAAGTAGACTTTCAATGATTGCCTATCAAACAAGAATAAAATGTACAGGTGTTTTCGACTTGAAAGCATAGTAGTAAAGTGGAAACTGGTAGAAAGAATCCCTTATTCAGACTGTATACATAAAAGTTTACGTAAAATTTTAGGGTAGTAAAAATTTTTTTGGAGATTCCAGGAACTTTGAATCGTCACATTTTTTTATGGTTTCAGTCGTAGCCCTTAAGTTTGCATGCCAGTTTTGTTTCAATATTGTTTTGTCTTTAGCCGTAGGCTGAGATTTATGCGCATATCCTCTTTCGAAATCCGTCGCCTCCCCCACCTTTCTTATCCAGGAAAAAGCAAATATAAATCTTTGGACATTTAAATATGGCACCTTACAACCGTGACCTTTCACGTCTTCGTCGAATTAAATAATATTCACGAAGGAAATGGCGAAACAACTCATTTCGTGAACCGAAAATAATTTCGTTATTCTGGCCGTTATGAGTGGTGGTGGGATTTATAAAATTCTTTCCTTCGGAATTCTTCGGAAGTTCGGGAGTTTATAATAATATTCTACGTAGGTCTGCAAAGAAACGATTCGATGCATTCCATTTGAGTGAATTCGTGTTTGTTTTTAGGAAACCTTGGTTTGCTAAAAATATCATCACTTATGAAATATGTATATAAACTTATTTACTGCCTATGTTCGTAAACATTTATACAGCCTTCATTATTTTTTATGTAAAAAAAAACCTTTACAGTGATTTTTAAGTTTTTGGAAAATTACAGCAGATAATATCACGTGTGTGAATGTCTTTGCCTGTTAGCCTAGATTTTCATAATATACGAATATTCGTCCTAGCCCCGACGTAACCGAACCATTACAACTTAGTGCGTATGACGATAATTTTGTAAATAGCTATTTTTAAAATATTTTTTTTAAATTTTTAAGTGTTTAAGCTTACACTTTCTGATCAAATCTTTAGGAAAAAGGAAAAACGTCAACTGCCCCCAATGCGCGATTATCTGAAGGGCAGGTGTTTGAATTCCAGGGCCGTGGAAGGGCAGTTAATTTTTTCCGCTTTTTTAATTTTTTTAATATATTTTACATAAGTGTCAGCCCTACCCGTCTCACGATAAAAGCGAAGCGACAAGATCGTTTAAGTCTCCATTTATTACACCAATGCTCTCTAATTTGTGTGTTCGTTCGTAGTATTAAACTTTGAAGGCGAATGATTTAATGGTTCGAGGCGCGATCCCAATTATTTATGGATTCGTAGCGAATAATTACCTGAAAATAAATATTAAGTCAACATTGTCGGGACCAGCGGAATGGAATAAGTTTGATGAATGGACGTCCAATTTCTGAATGAACTATATTTGATCCGGTAGAATGAACGATATTATAGGAAAATAAAAACTTTTAATGTATTTGTTTTAATTAAAACCTACGAATATTTATTGTTCATATACGAGGTTTTTGTAGATTTTCTATTTGTGTAGTTGATTCCTTAAATCAATTTCATAAATAAAGTTATAATGTGGTAAAATTTTCTATAAAATTTAATAGGTATTTAAATGCATTGCTCTCCATAAGTAAAGTCAATACAGCACGGCAGACATCTTACACTTTTTACCTTTATTAGGTATGTTGCAAGCAAAAGCGTTAAGTTATAATGTCAGTGTTATGCCTGTCAAATATATATATCAAAATGATATATTTATTTATAACTACTTGCGACATCTAGTATAATGGTATATGTATATGATGTAAGAGTAAGATTTGTCTTGTCTCTGAAGCTTGGACTCTATCTGCCTTTTCGATAATGTTGTTAAATCAAGCCTTTAAATAAAATCGATTTTTATGGATGCAAATCTCATTACACAAGTAAAAGTAAATTGAACTTTTAATCTTGATCTTTCACGGGAATCAGGTACTTTTTTTCTGTAAAAATTATCAAATGGTTTCGACGAGAAAATCTGATAGGAACAAATGGAAGACTTAAAGTTCTCCATTGATCGGAGATTTCTCGAATGAACATTAAACATCCCTTTATGTCTTAAGAGGGTTTACAAGAGCTACATTTGAATATTTTATTTTACCACACTCAAATCGATTTCAAAGATACCTAGCCTTTTAGAAAGAAAATGAAAACATTTTTTAATTCTTAAGTATTAACAGCTTGAGTTAAACTTAGCTCCCGATTTCTGACATACAAATTCGAGTAAGGGACGTGTTTTTATCATCACCAACCTTTTATTACATCCCATTGCAGAGCCAATAGGCCTCTATGCACTTCGGTATAACTCATATGTCAGACTCATCCCCCCGGATGAGTTCCTATTCATCCGTATAGTCCTTTATACAGGCAGGAAATAAAAGAGGTCTCTACCTCTTATGTCTCCTGCTCATATAGTGGGAGACTGTCTTTTCTTACGTTTACCGAACCTGGTTCTTTAAGGGCGTACTCCAGCATCACTTAACATTGGTTAAGTGATGCTGGTGCCAACTTATTCCTCGCGTCAATACCTGGTATTCCGAGTATAGGATGAAGGATTCGACAGCCGGCAGAGCCGTCTTTGTTCACGTACCCTATTAGTCAAACGACGGCTCGTTAATACTGGAAATTCGTAATTTTCACAATCTGACAGTTATAAATGTGAATGGAGGATTTTGAAAACGTTCCTAATGCGGTACATTTGTCAACGGTGACTTGTAAAAGGGTGTCGTTAGTATTTTGCCTTTCATACGTCGACTAGGATTTGTGCGTGTTAGTTGAGGGATCGAATTTGTCTTCACTCGGATTTTAGCGGAGCAAAGTTCGGGAAACTGACGTAAGACATTTGTCTTTCAAGAGTTGTATTGGGATAATTGGTTTTCTCATAAATGTATGACCTACATCAACTATAGACCAGTCTCAGATGCAAATGTTGTTGCAGAAGTTGTCAGCTTTATTATGTCAATAATGTTTAACATTTCTTAGGCCATAAAATTACAGAGACAAAGCCTGAATTTCAAAATCCTTAATATTACCGACGTATGTGAATGAAGAAGTTGGGCCCTCTCAAAATTCTGACAATCACTCAAAGAGCATGTTTTTCTGATTCACTTAACACTAATAATTCCAAATTAGGCTCATAGCTTTAAAACTCAAACTTCGTTCGGTAAGCCTGTTTACCAGTGGATATAAGTGAAACGCCTATGCACGTGAATTTAGTGAAGTTGCACATAGTTTCCCACACGAATTTATAACTTTTGAATGCTTGAGGCTTAGCAGACCTCGGATTAACTGTAGTACAGTTTTCATAGCTCGAGGATTCCCACCCAAGTGGCTTGTTAACAAACACAAATTCAATTTTCCGGTCATAAGCAAGTGCAACTTCCTCTTACAGCTGATTTAAATATATCTCTACTGAATATTTAAGCGCCGTATTTAGTTTTACTTTTGTTAAATCTAAAATACACGACTGCAACTATTTGATTTAATCAATAATGTTCTACATTTGTTCTATAATTCTAGTAATTTGTTACAGATGTTGTAAGGATGGACTTGAAATTAAAAGGAGACACTTTAACCTTCTTAACCCATATTATCCCAAGATATTAAAAACACAAAATTTTAAAAAATAATTTCCTAATTTAGATTAAGAGGGTTCAAAAACCGACCAAAAAATTTTTTTTATTTTTTTATGTACTATACATAATGTATTTCAGGACCGCACCTTAAATGGGGCGTTGGGATAATATGCCAACGGGATTTGTATGGAGAAATAAGAAACGAGTTTTAAGTTTTAAACTGTTTTATTAGTAAATTAACTTTGAAAATTAATGAAGTGGACTACAGTTTTAAAATATACTTAAATGTAGCTGTAAATATACATATATATGTTTATCGAAAAATGAATAATCTAGTGGTATAAATAGTTTAGGAACAATGTTGATGTAAACCAACTCCATATTGACTGCATCTAAACTAAGTAATACTAAGTGTTATTGTGATGCTGACATCGATTTGAGTTTCTTTTTATATACTATACGATACATATGATGTCCTTTGTCCAATCTGATAGAATCCGGTAGTTCTCTTGAGGGTCATTGGTAATTTGAACTCGATTCGTTTTGGAAGTGAAGATGATGTTTCACCAAGAATAAGATGCGTCTGATCGTCATGAGCATCTTTGATTTCTCCTACAGCTGGTGAAAGTTGATTCAGTTGAAATGTGTTATTGACGCATTTCAACATACATTTATAGGAAACATTATCATTTGCAAGTACCACCTCTTCAACCTTATCCCAATCCTATACTTGGCGGTCGACGCCATCACTAAACTTTTTATATAGTTGATAGCAATTGGGTTGGATTAAAGTCTACTCTTCTATTCTTGCACCAACGTTTCACCTTGCCGATTGGCTGACATCATTTTCCGTTGAGGCTATATTCACTATATTATTATCATTCCAATATCCTATTCACAACCATTTTAGCTTCCTTAGCAGGTGGTTCCTGAGAAGAAGTCCATTGTTGGTTTTATCATTCTGGCTTATGAATGTTATTCTTTCGACCTTTCAAGTGACCTCTGTACTGATGAGTCTGACACCACATTTCGACTTTCGATCAGTAATATTGCCAATATTTCCTGAATTTTCATCTCCACTATCTTCATGACTCAATTACCTGTTTTAGGTGGAATCATAAATATAGTAATCTTCCATTAGGACTGATAAAATCGTGTTAACATTCTACCTGAAAAGAAAAAAAAGCGATTAAAACAGAAAATAGTATGTGTCAACTATTTCTTCAAAGAAAATTTCCACGGTGCCTGTTGTTCCCAGTGCACCTCAAATGGGGCATCATGTAAAACTTGCAAAAAATATATCAAAAAATTAAAATATCGTTTTTTTCACTTTACTCAATGAAAGATAGAAGCACAGCAATAAAAATAATAGTATTCATATAATTGTAAAATAACAAACATTTATAAAATAACTTACCTTTTTTTAAAGGTCCCGTTGAGCGAAATTCACTTACTTCCACTAATTATTCAAAAAAAAACTTACGCGCATTTGTAATATAAAAAAATATGATGTGATAGACAAATCCATGTAGATAACGATTTTTTTTTAATTTACCTATATATGTTCAAATATTAGATGTATGACATTAAAATGTTAGTGCACCTTAAATGGGGCGCTGGGATAATATGGGTTAATCTGTGTAGGTAGAAGCCCCGTCTTCCGCAAGAAAAAATAAAGGTCGGTATTTCAATATTTATTAAGAATAATTTATATTCAGGAAAACAACCTACGCAAAACCGCCAATCCAAATAAAAATAAATAGCAGCACCTCTTTTATAAGTTTATCACGTTCAAAGACAAAGATAGCGAAATCGAAGTTTGCCTATCACCCCATTCCGGCTCATTAGGACGCGGGGCACGGGTGTGCGTAGGAAATTTGTTTTGTTCTTACAAAGAATTAGTCGCCAAAAAAGCGGGTTAAGCCCCCGCAAAGGTTTCGTAAGACGTTGACGATAAAAATGTGCAAGAAAGGGTACACCTTTTGAACATCGACGGTGTCTTTTAAAGTTTTCGTCGGTGGAAGATTCTGTTGGACTTTGTTTTGTTTTTTGGAAAGTATCGTTAAAAGGGCGTTGATGGAAAATATACTTTTCAAACACAAACATAAGATTTCAAGCTCTTTACATTGCTCGAGGTGATAGGAGACTGATCAAGTGTAGTGCGCATTATAATCGTTTTTATTTGTCGATGCCCAATTATTTTAAGGGCCACTCTACCAGATATTCCACGTCACTGAATATATTTTAATAGGCAATCAAATTCAATCACTCAAAAGGAGAAATATATCCTATTTTATGCTTTTCACTATATAAACAATACACAACTAGCCAAAGCAATCGAAGCCTTAAATCCACGTTATGACTACAATTTCAAAGAACATAAAATTGGTATCGGCCTCTCGTAAAAGCGAGCTCAAGTCGATAAAAGGACACAAGTCTCTAATCAACTGCCAATTCTTGTAACAAGGAGCTTTGAATTATTTACATTGCAGGTTTGCGACGAAATTGTGTGAAATAGTAACGGCCGATTTCTGTCCAATTGGCCATAAAATTGATCTAGGTTAAGAGTCGTATTATTTCCAACAAAAAACAAATGTATTGTTCGTCGAGTATACTTTTTGGCATTATTTTCTGGGATGGTTTAATAAACAAGTTTACATCATACATATGTAACAATTCCTTTTTGTAATTCTTGAAATACTTGGAACTCAGTCATAAGGCACCTGACATATCTTTTATTAAAATTTCAGCCCATGTTATATAAAATTTTATGCTTTAAACAATTGAATCTGCTTGATGATCTGTTTCTAAAAGTTAAGATCCGACACAAAATGATGACGATTTCATAAATTTGATACACAAAGGCATAATAAAGTTTAATATTCTTGTTTAAACTTGTGTGTTTTCATAGATTACGATAGAATGTAACACCGAATAAAAATTTTGTACAAACAAGAGGCCTGAGGGCCTACCATGAGTTGGCTATCGAAAACTTACATACGTTAAAAACCTATCGAGTTGTTTTTTTCATACGGCCGATTTTAGTACTTCGCGTAACCACCAGCGGCGCTGTACCAATTTTTCATAGACATATTTACGTAGGCGATATCGAGTGCGTAAGTTTTAAACTCATGGTGGCCCCGCTGTTCAAAAGCTCTGTATTTTACTTTGCCGGTTAAACAAAAACATCGTCAACTCTTCTGGATATCGATTATATTGTTCAGAATTCGGAATTATGTTAAAACGACTGCTATAAAATCGATTCTATTGTATCTTCGGCTATAAGTGCGCATTAAAATATACTTTGAATATTCAAACCCACAACTGGTCCGTGATGACGTGGTATTCGGAAACTTTTACATTCCACGAAGCCACAGCGAATTTAATCAAAAGTAAAGTGGAAGGGAAACGAAGCAGAATCGAACCCTTCAAAGCTTTACGGGGATAAACAAGCGAGTCTATTTGTAGGATTTTGGAGCAAAACGACGTTTCTGTGATACTCACTTTTTATTGCACTTATGGGCTTTTCTTCCGTAGGCTATAATGTTATGTGGAGCTTATTATTTACTTACATGTGCAACTTAATTTGATTTGATAGCGTATTGAGTGTATACTTATACAGTTTTCCTCGAATTTATGCTAACAGGTGTCTATTAATGTAACTGTGATTAAATTTTGAAACAATAAGACATTGTAAAAACAAAAAAAAATACACACTTTAATGGTAGTCAATTAATATATGTATATGTATATCTTGTTATTAAAAAGATTGCTTGTGCAAATACACGCCAGTTTGTGTGGTGTTTTCCATAAAAATATGCGGTTACAACCATTTATACATATATAAAAAGTTACAAATAAATTCTTTAAATTTTATATTTCACTTCAGATCCTTTTCCAGTGGATCTGAATTTCACTTAGCAAGTCTAGATTGAGTAAGAAATAAAATTATCCTTCTTCGTGACTTCGGTATTTTCACTCACTCATAGTTTTGGGTAATACCGGGTGAATATTTTAAGTCTCGGTCTTCAAATTTATGCTTCAGACAAAGTTTAACCTATTTAAAGGAAACTTTTGACTTGCTTTGCTTTTTCAAAATGTAATCTTATCTTTGATTACAGAGTTGTTCAAAAAGACCTAAGCTGCCCACGTTCGACTTTAAGTCAGGCCGATTTTTTTTATGTTATATTCGACCGACTTTTCATCATGTTTCAGGATGTTGTGTGCGTTGCTCCATTACAAAAGTACGTTTCATCTTTCTCCGACAAAAATCGGCCACCGATTATCGGACGTTTGCAAGGCGGGCTGCCTTGCTTCCTGGCGCAAGAGTCGATGTCATAGGAAATATTTAGAATAAAATATTCTATTGTTTAAAAAACTAGCTGATCACGTGAACTTCCTACCGCCGCAGGTATTAAAAAAACAATAATAAAACACAAAATAGGAAGAATCACCGAATTTGGTGCAGTACTTTATGATTCTATGCGTATTTATTTTGGCGATTCGTTTTTTGATTATATAGAAGAAAAAGTTCTAATGTGCCATATCTCTCAGGTTGTTTTTAATAAAACCTTTTGTCTTTGGCACCTATTTCGTTTATCTTTAACGTCGTAAATAAATGTCCTCGAA
Organism: Maruca vitrata; assembly: GCA_039566165.1. Lineage (NCBI taxonomy): Eukaryota > Metazoa > Arthropoda > Insecta > Lepidoptera > Crambidae > Maruca > Maruca vitrata. The sequence goes on from CM076926.1 coordinate 6,780,668, forward strand.
TACCCGTCTCAATCAAAGAAGGAAAAAGGTTAAATCCTATCCCTTTTCAATTTGGTAGTTGCGAAAGTATATTTTATTTATTTACATTGATATCAGTGTCGATACGAATTGTTACTTTTTTACATATTTATATGATTTTTTGACACGTTTATTATGTAATTCGAGTCCGAGATTCGAGTAGAGTGGAGACCGCGTCTCGGCAAACGTAGTGTGGGACGCCCTCAGGCTAGATGAAGTGACGATCTGCGCAGGACGGCTGGTAGGAGCTGCATGCAAGTAGCCGAGGATAGAAAGAAGTGGCGAGAATTTGGGGCGGCCTATGTCCAGGAGTGGACAGAAATGGGCTGATGATGAATTTTTTTTTATATTTTAGGACATATCTGGCCATCTCTAACCAAAGATCGGCAGAAATGGAGAGAGTTGGGGGAGGCCTTTGCCCAGCAGTGGGACACTATAGGCTAAATAAAAAAAAAAAAAAAAAAAAAGGACATATCCACACACGGCCACCTGACCCCAAACTAAGCAGAGCTTGAACTATGGTGGTCAGAGATTGATACACATACAACATAGATATTTATAAATATGTACTTAGATATATAATCACACCCAAACACCGATGTTTATCACACAAATATTTTTTTCGAGTGGGAATCGAACCCAACTCTTGGAACCGTAGCCAGGGTCACTAACCATTGTTCCACCGACCCAGCCAGATGATGTATTTCATTCCTTTTTACTCGTATTACGTACTACCGGCAACGCTGGCGGTAGTACACTTTTCAAATAGATTTCTTTAAACGCCAATAGCCCCGCCCACTGGCCAATAGAAGAGCACTTAAAGAAAATCTGTCAAAATCCAAGCAAAAACGTTCCAATAGTAGGAGAGCTAGCAAGATTTTTTTGGTAGGTATTTGAGGCAAGCTGAAAACTTATCCTGAACCTCTCCTATTATATCCCAGCACGACACTGCAGACCTGGCTGGTGAGTAGCGGGGCTAAAGCAAACCCTCAAAAATATTTTACATCTTTTTATTTATAACTAAAAAATAAGACTCACGTTGTAAGACAAATTATTTCGATGAACTTCTACCTGTCAGGTGAACTGACAAAGTATATTTTTTTGGATTATAAAATATATTTTAAAATAAGAAAAATTGGGGGTTTGGTTTAGCCCCGGTACTCGGCCAGGTCTGCGGTTTTGTGTTGAGTTATAATATTAAAGGTATAGGACAAGTTTTCAGCTTGCCTCATATACCTACCGAAAAATTCTTGCAGGCTCTCGGACCACAATTTGGGCGGGGCTTGCTTTGACAGACGTATAAGCGCCAAGCGATTTTCACCTTATAGGTGGTCGACCGCCAAATACTCCGATAGTACGTTTCTCCATTAGAATTACTTATAGTAACAACCAAAATCAGGATTTGTTGTAACGAGCCGAAAAAATAGCGGTCCTCGTTATAATATGAACACTGCTGAATATTAAAGATTTATCCAAAAGACATAATTCAGTTCAGCCTCATGAATTATTAAAGGATGACGTAAAATACAATTTTAGCCACCAAATGAGCTTCTGAGATGTTATTAGGCGCAAAATGGATTAATCAGAGTTTGCGTTTGATTTTACGTTTTTACGAGGATCAATTGATCGTTTGATCCACTAAAGACCCTCCCAGATAACTGAGTGTAAGAAAAGAATAATAGAATTGAACTAGATTTAAAATGATATCGGTATGATATTCGTTCTATTTGAAGTTCTTTTAGAATATTTAACAAGGTACTTAATTTGTACTTTTAGGGACAATTTGACCGGGACAGTTTTAATACCTCGGCTTTCTGCCTCTAATATCCACCTATATCTGTCTTATATCATAATTATATCTCAGCTATATCTAATATACTAGATTCAATTCTATGATTCGATTAAATAAACTTACTTGCATACTTAAAAATATCGTATCTCTACTTTTGTTATGATGTTCTCTTTCTTACGTAAAGAAATAAAAATAGTTATTTTATTAAAATGGGAACAACCATAATGTGAAAATATTATACAAGAAACAATGGCTTTCAATAAAAATTAATAAAAAAGAATTTTGGGCTCGTCCGGAATTTGAACCCGGGACCTCTCGCACCCTAAGCGAAAATCATACCCCTAGACCAACGAGCCGCTTGCAAATTGTCAAGAATAATAATGTTTCATTGAAATAATAATCAAGTGATTATGAAACAACTTTCGTCACACTTATCGTCGAAGTGAAAGCTAAGACGTCATCGCGTCATTAGGTGTGCTTAAGTTCCGTTAAATAATTACAATAAATTATTATAATAACTGATTGATTAATTACCTACTTAATTACTTTTTTATGATTTTAACCCTTTTAAGTTACTTATTATATAGATTAGACGACCACACAGAAGATAATGACCCCCAGCTAATTGTTTAAACTTTAACTGTCTAGCCTTAGTCTAAGTAATAGGGTCCTTATTGACCCTTTACAATACGGAACCCTAACATCTGAATTTAATTTTAACAGGTAGGTATAATGATAATATCTTCAGTAAATAATTTTCCGGCTCTGAATTACATGGTGATAAACTGTAATCACACAATATAATAATTTTAAACTGTCATGTTTACACACATTAGAAAACTGAAAAAGTCCGGGATAATAATGTACCACGTTGTTTTGTTTTAATGAGTTCCCGAAATTTCGGTACTGTTGCAAGCACCATGCTAACGGGTAAACTGAACCATTCACATTTTCAGTTTTCTTATATAATCATACAATCCTTGAAGTTACTCGTATGTATAATTTGATCCATAATCTACGAGTATTTCCGCAATCTCCAATAACCACAAAGAATCTAAACATACGTCTTTCCGCCGCAAAATACACAATAAACGTAGGTTCGGACAGTTACAACTTTGAACGTAAATTACGGTAACTTGGATTGCGAGATTTATTTGTTAACTTCCCTTACACCTGTTGGTCACAACTCTATGGATTACGTGGTACATTTCTCTTTAACATTTGCTAAAGTTTGAATTTAGTGGGCCAGCGACACTCTGATATAGTGTGCAGTAATATTTTAACAGTATTGGAAATTGTTGGATGAGAGCCAGAATGGCGGATCATATGTTTTTAACAAAACTGCGTAACGTTTAGTTTGTAAGCGAATACTTGAACGCCTCTGGAAATCATTCAACACATGCCATTGCTTTAAACTGAGAGGTTTTTAAATCAATATAGTTACCTCATTACCCTCTGTACCCTGTATTTTATCACTATCCTATGAATTTCTCAACGCATATCTAAAAAGAGTAAAACCAAATTGGTATTTCCATCCAAGCTTCTATCCATCAAGTCAACTGTGAAAACCAAGATGTTAAGAGACATGTAACTCATTTCTTAACCCAAAGTCCTTCTAAATATTTCAAATAAGTTAACTTCATCCCTAACGATTGATCAGATACCGTTTGTCAGAGCCGTATTTATCTATGGAAGTTCACAAACTGAAATCTTGGGTAGTTCCCGAGTTTATTCATAAGCCAAAGTTCCAAGGGCGGGAAAGGGATCATTTGTAAAGGTTTCTTACCGTCAAGTTACGTGTTTCGCGCTAATTTAATCAATTATACTGCTCGTGTAGTTTAGTACAAGTTAGTATTAGAACTCAGACTGAAAGGTTTTGGTTTGGGTGAATGGATACGCTAAGAACGATGTCACCGCGAAGTGATTTTTATAATAATTGAAATAATTATAATAACGTAGGGAACAAGTGTCCAGCCATGTCGCTACCGCCGGGTCCCGGCAGAAGGGGAAGGCCCAAGAAGGCCTGGCTTGACGTCGTAGTGGATGACATGCGTGCTAACAAACTCTCCATAAAGGATGCCGAAGACCGTGCGAAGTGGAGAGTTAGGAGTAGGAAAGCGGACCCCGGGCTCCTGCAAGGATGCAACGGGGAAAACGCGAAGATGATGATGATGATGATGATGAATCATTGAAATAATTATTTATTAGTCCATTCTCCGTTCTAAATCTCTAATGACTTCATTAAAATGGAGAGCCAGAATAGGATTTCGCTTCCTTATATGCTTAAAATTTGCGAATTTAATTGGCGGTCAAAAATTTAAAATGACATAGGTATGCCATACAGATACAACCCACCACACCATGGTCAAAATTATTTAAGTTGAGTGTTCAACATACCAAAATATTAATTAATTTATTAAATTAATTAATTTCACATGTTTACTCAGAAAGCTAATCTCTATAGTATGAAAATTTACTCCCCACTGAATAATATCCAATTCAATACTACCGAAATCTTGGAATACGAAACTGCAAGTACTAATTATTCTCCATTTTCATGGAACTACTTGTTACGAAGTTAAAGCACAAATTTGGACTCTAAATGTTACCATTTAGAGTCCGAATTTGTGCTAGACCAATATTACTATTGGTCACCTAATTATTTACCAGTTTGTAGGCAGGTAGGTATTGTAGGATTTTCCATAATAATATTTACAAAAATATTAGTTAGATATTAGACATTTATTATCAGACAAATTAAATATGTCAAATGCACTGCTTGCATGTTAAATACGATACTAATACTGAATTCAACGTTCCGTAACTTCAAAGATAAAACAAAATATCTATATTTTACCTTCCTCCGACATGCTTTATTACCTAATATTCGATCACACACTGCGCGGATTACCGAGAATTTATTGCCACGGATTGAAGACGCCAGTTTATGTTTCAGATAAAGGTATCCACACTGATAACGGAACCATTGTAGTATTTACTTATCAAACTTTTGGGTTTCAAACTATGATATGACCGAATTATATTTTAATCGATTAACGTTTAGAAAGAATATATAATTATTATGAAGTAATTAATAAAATTTTCTTGCAGTAAGATCCATGTAGATACACGATGTTTTGTTATTTATATAAAACACACTCACACACAAATTTTAAACAAGACCGACTGCGACTATGCAGCTATCTCAGTTCCACAACCCAAGTGAGAAACTAAACCATTTTACATTCTGTCTCACCAATAAATTTATTATTATTTGAAGCAGGCCATAATTAAAGCAGAATTCTAAGTCTAATACAATATGAAGTGATTTGCTATTGACACGAAAAGGACAAGAAGATATGTTTATCAACTTAATAATAGGTATGTAAGATTTTAGACTTTGCGTTCCATTACACTAAATATTAGTCTTTATGGGTCTACACGCGTTATTAGGAGTAGCAAATTACACCAGTTGCAAGCTGCAAGTTACACCAATCGTGGTTGCGAGCGACCACGGTTGATGTAACCCAGTCGAAACGTCGGGCAGTAAGTAGCTATGTAATTTGCTACTCCTAATAACGCGTATAGACCCATAAAGACTTATATTTAGTTAATTATAGGTTTATAACAACAGCAGAATACTAGGCCGCATCCAATATAAAGTGATTTGCCATCGACCCGAAAAGATGCAGAAGATATACAACAGGATCATAACAAGAAACAAAATCATTTCAAATAACAAAGAAAAAGTAAATCTCGTCACAGCACCATTGCTGACCTACATAATTACAGTAACCGTATTACCATCATAAAGGCACGTCCTTTTACACGTATCCAATAGCAGAACATTCGTTAGCATCGCTCTCTCCCTATATCTGACTGGTGACCTGTTAATTATTTCTCTCTTTGAGCTTTGACTCGATGAAGCCTCGTTTCGGGAACTGATGAACTGAAATATTGCTACGCTTTGATACACCTACGTTTTCTGAGTAATTACAGACATTCTTGTACCCTTGAAGTTTAATGTTGGTAGATGTAAGGAATTCAATTAATCATGACAGCAATTGATGTAAACGAAACTCAAGACAATAAAATTTACGTTAACCATCCCAAAATTACTACTTTCAAAAATAGACGTCATGCAAAAATATTTCATATTTGCGTAAATATTACAGGTTCTTGAGACTTACCTGAATACGAATATGACAGAAAAGTAAATTAGCTATGAAATATAGTTAAATTTACTGATCTAGTTTGCTACTTTTGTAGCAGACCATCCTTCCATTCATCCATCCTGCAATTGGCCTGGGTTGACTAAGGCCTTATCGCCCTAATTTAGGGTAGGCTCGTGCTCCAGTATTGGGGACGAATATGGACTGATGATGATGATCCATTACATTATCTGACATAGTTTACCTACCTGTAAATACCTACCTAAGGAATAAGACTTTCAGCCGTAGTAAAGCAGCTACTCCTAATGCTGACTTTAACGTGGAGCCAGCAAATTGGCATAAGGCCAGATATTTGTGGAAAAAGTGTCTTGAACTAGCACTCTAAGCGTGCCAACTTGAAGACAACTTTAAGTAGAATTCACTTGAATAAACACCTTGTACGTGTACGTACCTATGATTGTTTTTTTAAACCGTCAGTGAGTAACAAATTTATTTTCTAAACAAGTTGGTAATGTAAACCACTAAGTTTATCTAAGTAGCGATTCTTATAAAGATAAGCAGTACTTCACTTTTTCTACTTCCTTCAAAAGTATACTTGTAATGTGCACATGAATGTGTACTAACTAGTGACACGCCCTCGATTCGCTTCGGGTAATCCTTTCTAAGCGGATGTCTACGTCAAAACATCTACCTGCATGCCAAATTTCAGCCCGATCCGTCCAGTGGTTTTGGATGTGCGTTGATATATAGATCAGTCTTCCTCTACTAGTTTGTCAATCAGTCACCTTTGAGATAATATGTTTAGATATCTGTTTCGAATAAACATTCAGTGGGGGTAAATTACATAAATAAAAATATTGCCCACAACACAAATATTCGGAAAAAGCAACGATGTTCATTATACTCAAGTCTTTTTTATTAAAAGTACCAACATACAATAGGTTTTATAGTTCAGGTGCATCTAAAAACTAATTAAGAAGAATTGTTACTACATACAGTAAATAAACACAGATGAATGCCAATTCCACACAAGTTGTTAATATTATACGTTTGCAATCATCGCAAACATTTTATTCGATCATGTTATGTACCGAAGTAACATAAAGAGTGTCCGTTCAGCCGTTACTCACAAACTACCTTCCCGCTTAATCTTGCTAGAACGACCATTGCAGATAGAAAGCACTCTGAACTTTTAACATATAAAACGCTATTCATTATCGGTGACTTATATATCCTAGATATATATCCAGCCGATAAGTAACTGGTGATTTCAGCACGGACAGTAAAACGGTTTATCCCAAGATTTATGGTTTGTCCATGCGCAGGGTTTTAGGTTTAAATTTCAATATTGGTTTTACGGAACGTTTGTTTTGATCGTAGCAGTGAAATGTTCTTTAAAATTTAGCTACCGAATTGAATTCTGCCAATACCTGTTTGAGATATGGCTTCAGTAAATATTAAGCAGGATAAATGGTTGTTTAAACTCAGAGTGTATATTTGAGATCGGTTTTAATGGATATTGTCACGCACATTAGTGATATTTATAAAACATACTACTGCTATATATTATTATCTATCGTCAGACTTCTTGTAAAGTTATAGGTAAATGCAAGCATACGTTGTAAGAAATAGAAGTGTAGTAATAAGGAAAATAAAACTGTTATTAATTCGCCGAACAAAATTAAAAGTAGATATTGGATGTTAATAAAAACTTATAGTTATGCAAAACTAATGCTACCGAATAACATTCTACTTAACTTTAACCATATTTGGTGTACTACAGCTTCATAAAGTTTTCAATACTGCTATAAACACTAATTTTGCATTACTTAAGTCTATCAGAATAAAACCCTTGATTTATGAGATTTTAAAACATGAGCATTTGTATAACCTATCACAACGAACTATCTACTAGTCGAAGATAAATAGATTCTTCATAGCTCCAATATTGGAGTTGTAATCCCTATAGGGACTTGTGTAAAGTTTCAGATCGTATATTGCATCGACGGTGACCACCAATTGTTAATAACGCGGGACGGAGTGCACGCGCGGCGGTGTCCACACGACTCAGTCCCCGTAGGATTGTGGATCCGAAAGCTACATTATTGGTCGGACCGGTTGACTTTCGGATTTCAGTTTCAATTCGGAGATTGTAAAATGGGTATTGGAATTGTAATAGTTTTTTTAAAAGTGAGAATTATTTATTGGCCTAGTAAAATTCTTCACATATTAATTAAGAGTCTTGCTCTTTATTTTCTTGTATTATCTTGTATATTCACAGTAGGTATATTTATTTTTATCGGTGGAGCTATTTCCACTCTTCCCTGGACTTCATTTTTTTTGTGTAAGCGTATACACTCGTGTGGAGATCATTATATTATATTATTATTGAAATAAGTTTGCCATCCGTGCGAAAAAAACACAATAAACAATTTTATTAAATTTGTGTAACATCACACCAAGTTTAGAACATTAGAATGCGCGAATGAGTTTTTGTTTTTCATTTCAATTACAAAGTTTTCTTCTAATGCAGTGCTAAACATCCCTTTTTACGAGAGTCGGGGGAGGGGGTTATTAATTACCCTTCATCACTCATGTGACGAGCGCGAGGCCTCCATGGTTCGCGCGTTGTCAGAATAATCCCCCAGACGTGACGTCACTGCGTGAAGAAACTGGGGAAATAGTTGCGTAGCGTTAAGTTAGCTTATTTGAGATTTCCTCGAAATCGTGAGTCTGAGTGTACATTTGTGTCTAAAAATTACGCGTCAATGTAATTAGGTACGTCTGAATGTTTGTACATAAAAGTACATTAAAATATATTTTTACTCACCAGAGGGCTTAGACAAAGTAACAATATTTTAGGTAATTAATTGACATTAGACGCGATATATCACGTGGTCAATCACATAGATTTTGTTATTCGAACTTCATTATCGTTTCGATATTGTTACTTTGTCTACGGCACCTGGACTGTTTAACAAATTTAATTTTCAACGTTTTGATTATAATTTCATAAAAAAATAATTAATATGTTTGAACCTTATTACAAATAGTTAATTTCAGAATCCCATTATAACACACTTACAACCTTGTCTTTTTTATAATAAATCACACATCTGTTCATCGAGCTTAATAATATCTACAAACATTGTCAATATATCAACGGGATAAAAAAGTCACGGATCAAATACGTACAATAACTTACACAAACAAAGCTCTCATAAAATTTACAACACCCGAATTGAATCGCTCCGACTTAGAAATTACATATTTTTCCATCGAAAAGCGGACAACCTGCCATTTCCTTTTGTGAAAAAGAAAATGTTAAGAATTCCTATTATTAAGTCTTTATTGTATCCTCGGGGCAAGAATGTTCTGTGTCATCTCTAGGGGCCAATTCATGTCTCTACTAATTGATTTTGTAGATAATCCCCCAGGCGTTTTACAAAAAATATCATTTAATTTTTTATTGAGCATTTGGAATTTATCCTGTCTTTATTGGCTTTCTGAAAAAATGGTTCAGCTATCTTTTAGCCTGGAGCATGCACGATTTTCCTTTTTTTTTGTAGATTGATTATTAAGGATATAATTTCATCAATGGAAATCAGATATTTAGGTCACCGTTTTTTTTTTACTGTTAAAAGTATTTTGTTTGTATAACACAAGTACGATACAATTTGTTCAGCAGTTTGTAATAAAACACATTTATAACGTTATACGTAAAGCACCCATCTCAATTTACTACGGCATCACTCACTCAAATATCCATAAAATAACAAAATAAACGTCATACCCTCTAATTGAGTTATAAACCCGTGTATAAAACCGTATCAAAACACAGCCACATAGTGGCACTGGCATATTTTACGACGTGCGAAAAGTAATAACCGTTGAAAACGAAAAACGAAAGCGCGGGAATGCAACAAAACCGAAAAAAAAATCGTCGACCGTGTTCACATAACGTTCGGAATTCAAAATTCGCAGCACGTTCTCGAAAGGCTCTAATTTCCAGACGGCATGTGATGTCACACGTGAGGACTCGCCACCTGTCATCGTAGCGATTCACTGCCGCTTTTGGAGAAAAAAAAACCGGTCAAGTGTAAGTCGGATGGCACTAAGGGTCCAGGATAATCTTGAACGTGGATGACATTTTGTACAAATGACTCCTGTCGTAAAAGTATCTTATGGTACAATCAAACATAAGAGTACGAAGTAGTGATATTCTAGTAGAAGATCCCGTTATAGAACGACCTTCACCGAGATGCTTATTTAATGAAACGTATTTCATATTTAATTTAATATGTCAATAAATATAATCCATATGGGTTGCCTAGCAAATTTCAGTCCAGAGTATGTTTAATTAATAATTTGAAAAAAAAATTTTTTTTAACATTTCACCGGTATGATTATTAGATAAATTCTATACCAATCGAAAGTATGAAGCCCATAGAATACACAAACGTTAGGTTGCCTATTCTTTTCCGGTCACAACTATCGGGTTGCCAGGTATAAACAGGTAAATCTGTACTAGCATTTTGCAACGTTGTGTTTATTGGATGAAATTTAATTGGTTCTATAGTTTCCGTTCGTTCCAAAAGACAGATCTTAGTATGGAATGAGGATTTCGTTTTACCTCCAGATGTCCGGAACCCTAAAAATAAGACTGACTGTGTGAGGGTGATATTTTACCGTTTGAAAGCGTGCTTCTGGCACGGCGTCAATCGTACATAAATGTTATAGTTAGAACCAGGAAAGGGAATGCCGTCTCCATGGTCCGAAATAAATGTACCCAGGAAATAGGTGTTACATGATTTACATTTTTATTGCACGTGTTAAATAGGGAGGCAAAAAATAGTGAGAATAGTTTCTGTACTAATTTTTTTCTCTTTAACACTTAGGGACCCGCGCCTCAAATAGCAACATAAACACCCGCTACCGGGTCCAGCGGACCCAGACAAAAATATACCTTTTTTTTATAAACTGCTTAATGAAAGAAGTTGGTTTCTTTTAATATCGTTAATTAAGTGCAAAAAGAAAACAAATCTATACTAATATTATAAAGCTGAAGAGTTTGTTTGTTTGTTTGAACGCGCTAATCTCAGGAACTACTAGTTCGATTTGAAAAAAATGTTTTGCGTTGGCTTTAGGCTATATAACATCACGCTGCGACCAATAGGAGCAAAGATACAATGGAAAATGTGTAAAAAACGGGGGAAACGCGAACGAAGTCGCTGGCACAGCTAGTACTTAATAAAAAACCAATATTTATTGTTTTTACTTAATCAAGTAGTCAGTACAAAAATATAAGTAATTTTGGCATAGTTTTATGACTGAACTTAGGCTAATAATAATAAATTCTGAAAAGATATATTTTCGTTATCGTATCTTCTGTTTCTAGTATGAAAGAATGAAAAAAAAACTACTTTGGTTTATTTTTTTTTATACTGATAATGTAAATTTTCTGAAGAACTTAAGCCTAATGACTGCAACTGAAATATGGACCACAAACCAACATGAAACCATAAACTACACATGACACCTGACATGCTGCATAAAAATTATGTTACGTCGGTTACAAAATCTTTTACAGCAAAAGATAAAAACACAATTTCCGTGAAATACGTAAAGCTTCCGATTGGATGTTTAAAATTTGATCGTTCGAACCTCCACTAAGGTTTATAGAAAATCACGCCAGCATGTTATTTAAAATTTCCCTTCACAATGTTGAAACTAGTTTTCCAATATGGCCGCCGCTGAGGAGTAACGAAGTTTATCAAGTCATGTCAGCGCAGATTATACGGCGGTAAATAATGTACAGCTATTGTATTACCTATTATGTAATTGAGTTAATAAATAAATATCAGAAAACATCACATTGAACTGATATCGTAGTAAGTAGCTTGTGCACTTTTTCACACAGCGGTATATTCAAATGAACTAATTTTTTTTAGTTTTTTATGTAATTTAATAAATATCAGACAACATCACATTGAACAAATCTCGTAGTAAGTATGTAGCTTGTGCACACGCACAGCGGTATACTCAAATGTACTACAATATTTTAGTTTTACACTCAGACACGGAACAAACACCGATGTTCTTCCCACAAACATTTGTCCCGGGCGGGAATCAAAACTACATTGGAACCGTAGCCAGGGTCACTAGCCATTGTTTCTTCGATCCAGTGAAATGTAAAAAATAATAATTAAGTATTATTTCTTTTGTTGAGTAAAACTTGACACGACTCTTAATCTAAAAGGAAAAAAACTGCAAATAACAGTTAAGCCCCTTATGTCACTTAGTGGCGAAAAGAAATATGATTTGGGTAAGACAGTAAATTCTGACAATAAAGACTAGTGGCTGGTCCGTTTATCTACACAATCAATAAAATATCTACTTTGTCACATGAATGTAGGTTTACAGAAAAGGAACTTTCTCTTTCTTAACTATAAATCGAATTATTATGGTTGAATATTTTAGTTTTGGCTTGTCTTGTTTGTGACGTTAATACTGTAAGATTTTTCTTCTTTTCTTATGTGTGCTGAATTCTTTAAAACTACGAAACTAAGTTTCGCTAGGTTGTAATTAATTGATAATTTAAGTAAATAAAGTTTTATATCCAATAACTTATGTAACTTATCTCCGATCTAGATGAATATTGTTTAATATTTTATTTATTTATTATTTTTGTTATTTATGAAAAATATAGAGCTAGACGCTCTAGTAAAATTCCAGTTTTTATGAAAAATAAACATATGAGAATTATAGTGAGGATATTTTTCGATATAAAATATCCGTGAAAGCTTTATATACTAATGGAAACCGTGAATAAAGATGTTATGATGTAATAAAACTAGATAAAATACTTTACTTTCAACTAGCATAATAAAAAGTCTCTTAAAGTAATATAAAAGTGAGGCAGCCTCCTTAAAACTTTAAGCTTATATAAGTGAATCAAGTTAGGTACTCTTAGTTATGACACTGAAGACTCAACCTACTTCCAAGTTTTGTCTACTACTCTACTTATATTTTCATTCAGCTGTACGGTATAACTCTTGCTTATATTCAATTATCAAAGGAAATGAAAAGTTTATCCTGCAAGTAGATTGATAAAATTTCATAACTTTCATAACTCTTAAACGAGCTATTAACTTTTACGATTTACTAAAAGCCCTAACTTATTTCAAATGTTTGCTTATTTTCAAACTAATGACGAATCATCGTTACAATTTCCCAAATCCTTGTGCAAAATACTTTGGTCGCCTCTCTTAAAACGGAACTAGCACGGTCGATTAGGGCATTACCTTCATAAATCAATTTCATTCTTTCTTAGGTAGAGCAAAGTACATACCGCTGGCATACTCGTATATTCAATCTTATAAGTAATATGGAAATAAAGACTCTTATTTTATATATTTAATAAAATATACATTTTATATATAATATTATAACATCTTGAATGTCATAGTCACATTTCATCACTGATATAAAAAAACATTACCTTCCTTCTGACCCAGTAAAATATAAATTCGTTTCATAGATAGTTTATCACATAAATGCGTAAATTCGCACCTTTATTTCTTTGCTAAAATATCGAATTCCCTCCCACAAAGCCCAAAACATAGAGTAGTGAAATGGAGATGGCTGCTGTGAATAAAACTGAAATAGACAGGGGAACTGAAACATCACCCGGGGCGTATTAGCCCAACCGCGCCTCTTTGCCGTTTTGTTTTTAAAATACCCAAACGTGTTTAGGAACACGCCGTGAGAATATTTGCAGCCGGTGTTTTTACAACTTTGTGTCAATATTGTTTGGGGTGAAGTATCGTGTAAGATGTTATGCGGATGGAACGCGGTTTTCTTACTTCCATGATGTTTTACTTGTCATAAATACTCTTTATTTTTAAGTTCATCAACTCTCTTACGTACGCTGGGCGCTGGGAGACCGTCAGCGCTGAAGGTCTAGTATGTATAGAGATATAGAGACCGTTTTTAAGTAAAGCTGGCCGGTCGGTGCCGAAGCCCGATACAAAACTCTATCGGCGCCGAAGATCGGCGTGTCATCAGCGCGACTCTAAGATCAGCCACAAATAGAATATTAAAATTTTATTTTGAAAAGTGATTTTCTGATTAAGTAGTGAGAAGTAAATAAAATTTTATAATTTACGTTCATCATCATCATCATCATCATCATCAGCCTATAATGTCCCCACTGCTGGGGCACGGGCCTACCCTAAATCAATCAGGCCTTAGTCATTACGCTGGCCAAGTGCGGTTTGGTCGACTACGTTCATCTTCGGGTAAAAATTAGTAAATATAAGCACAAATGTATGTTCCAATGACATCATTAATTAGGTACCTAAAATCCAAAATATCTCGTTGTCCCAGGTCGGGATCGTACCCAGGACGTTTTACGCAAGAGACATATTATTATTTCTATGCATAAAGACGATTAGTGGTTCAGAAATAATTACGATGATGATCTCTACACTAATAAGATAGACTATAATGAACTGAACATTGAACATGTTTTTGTTTCATAATCATATCTACCTTTCACTTCACGGCGATAAATTTGATCTTTTTACAACCGGTCTTTAATTACAATCTACAATAATGTTATATATTTGTTACCATTATACAACCGGCTCGTTGGTCTAGGGGTATGATTTTCGCTTAGGGTGCGAGAGGTCCCGGGTTCAAATCCCGGACGAGCCCGAAAACTTTTTTATGTTTACATTTGTGTGTGTTTGTATGTTTTAAAATGACACATGTGAACACAACACTTTATAGAGAACCTTTGAGCCAAAGGACTTCAGGTTACAATGATGTCCATCATTAAATGTATACTATATCCGTCATAATCTACCCGGAACATTGAATTATTCACTACGTCAACTTTTTACTATAAATCAATCTGGAACCTTATTCTGAAAACAAACGATAAATAATTCATAAGGCATTTATGCTTAGCCTCCGGACTATGGTGTCATACCGCGTCATTTTTCATTGGCAAGAAGATGTTATTTGTGGAAATTCGCGGGGAAGGTAGACTAATCCATCAAGACATAGTGTAAGCCAACTGGATATTACATCTTACTTTCATAGTTGTAAGGATCAGTTTTCAATGCGATCGTTTCGTTTAACAGTTGATATGCAGGTGTATACCTATTATTATCATATGTATAGTAGGTAAGCATTAAATATTGCATTTGTAGTTTTTTTTATTAACTAATAATAATAATTTATAATATAAAATATATAACTAATAATTTATAATATAAAATTATTAAAATTACCCCTATTTACAATATTTCATTTAAGCACGCTCTAATGATTGTAATAAATATTAACCTGTACTGAACCCGACCAATTTGATCATGTAATCGCTCTGGTTCCTGCGATACAGGCCTAGAGCCTAGTGCAGTGGCCGCTGTTAAATTATTTAAATAAGCAGGTTTACACGAACATTGTGAACTTCACTTTATTCATACATAAATTAAATCCAACTGCCAACTCGAATCTGTGTAATTGTGTATACTATCTTTTGCTTCAGGATACTTTTATGCCATATTTACCTGTATGAATGTCATGTCTGTATTTTTATTGTAAACTTGTCTGTCTGTGGTTATAATAAAGATTATTATTATATTATTATATAATTAGAGATTGAGTGACAACAGATATAACGTGCTTTTTGAATCACGGTAGTATTTCCGCCAACTAGACTGCAGGCTGACTGATAACTTAACACTTCCAAGAAATTCTATGGTTGTGCAGTCAACCAACCGGCAATTGATTATCGTGGTTGACTAATGCCTGGACCCCTAGTTTAGGGTAGGCCCATGCCCCAGCAATGGGGACGTACATGGGCTGATGGTGATGATTAAACTAAAACACTTAGCAAGTACCCGATCTGAATTGAATTGTTTAAAGTTCGTATCAGTTACTAACTCCGTGGAAATCAGGCATAATACTTTAATAGCTCAGTGCAACAGCTAAACGGTGACCGTCAAGTCACTCGTAAAACTAGCTAAAAGCAAACGGGGCCGGCGAAGTTTCGCGACCGCGCGGTTGGGACCAACTCCCAACTTACTGGCCCAGTGTCAGACACTGATTAACCAAGTTGCAGACACTATATGTTTGCAACTCTGCAAGTGGACACTCAGCTTATTGAACATTTACACCCAACTAGTTTCGTCGCCGGAGCAGCGATGCGACAAGATTAAAATTGTACAAGAACTCGCGGTTTACCTCTCTCGGAAGTATTCGAAAAGTTCTAGGGGAGACTTGGCCTAGTCATTGTTTTAATAAAGTCCGTTTGTAGTTGGTTTCGAAAGTGCCGACTTTTACGCTGACATTTTCGCACTTGGGCACTTATGAATTCGTTTTAAATTCACGTAATCGTTGTTTGTTTTGCGACTTACATTATACTGCTTAAGACTTAAGATCAGTCTTGATATATTAAAGGAATACAAGCGTGTCATTATACAACGGAATTTTAATTAAAAATAGCTAGGTCTACTAAAGCAAAATAGCTTCATTATTATGAATGCTTATCTATGTCACATGTGGTACTATATCAAAATCGCTATAACATAGAATCAATAATTTAACAGCTGTGATGGATAGAAACATATTTAATAACAGTACCGCCTACATTGTCTGCGCATTACAGCTTAATGCTTAAACCTACGCTTTCCGATACGAATCATATTTTCCACGAATGATTGTTCAATAGAGACACACTTAAAATTTAAATTTGAACACTATCCATTAATTTTTTTTACCAATTTCTGGATGTTGTCTAATTTCATTGTAACGTCAGACCGATGGACGCGACCGAAATCTTTATAAATAATTGACATTTTGTCTTTCAATTGAAAATAATCATACAAATTATATGATACATTCCTACACATATTATTGAACCGCATTAGTGACACAGGTCTGGATATGTTATTTATATATTTAATGCCTTTGTGTTTTTTTTATATAAGGCTAATAATATCACCTGATGGTAAGCGGTAGTGAGGTCCAAAATGAGGTCGACAGGCACAATAGATCGTTTGAGCCTGTCGCACTCACCCTGAAGGCCTGCTTAGATGCAGATGTTTACCACTGATGTTTCTGATATCCGCAACAAAAGTGTTTAAAGCTACTCACCATTATCGATACTTTAAATCTCAAATGGCGTAACCACCAAAACACTACTTTTCAGGAGAGCAGAAAAACAAAAAAAAAATGTTTTTTTAATTCATAACTTTATCAATTTTAATACAATGAAAATGTTTTATACATCAAATTTCTTAGAATTTTGAGATAAAGGCTTCAGTAGGAACTCTTTGTACCTAAATCTTATATTTAAGAAACTAGAAGTCGGTTACGACTTGTGAAAATATTACAAAAAGGCGTTTACGCCCCATAAAAATCACGATTTTTAAGAGGTCGTATCTCCAATAAAAAAAATGATATTTGTGCTTTAAACTCATTTAATAATAAAAGAAAACGTAAAATATTCACTCTGTATTACGCTTTTACAAAGTTACGCCGTTTGACACTTTTTCATAGTGACTCAACGCGTAATTTTTAGAATTGGATGAAAAATTTTGGAATATGGGAAACTTCACTAAGATTTTTACGTATCTAAATCGATTAATTTTGTCATTTGAAACCCCCGCTGATGTGTATTCACCATACATTTATCTATGTATTCAGCCATTTGCGTACTTGTGCGCATAGATTACGTTCCTCGGTGTATTTATTGTTTTTTGTGACCGTTACGTTGACTTTGGCGCGTTATTGGTCTTTGATTCTGATTTGTGTTTGGACATTGATTTAAAATGCCGAAACAAGGAAAAGCAACAAATAGCCAATGTCTCGGCAATCTTAATCCCCCCGCGCATCAATACTAACAATAATAATGACAATTATGTGTTAAGCGATGTTGGGTGTAAACGCCTTTCTTTTGTATTGCAATTTCGAAAAATAGCGTGTCTTACGAGTTACGCCAGAAAATTATGTCACTTACACCCTTTTTTTTTGACATTTTTTTGACGTCACAATAATTTCTAGGGGCGTAAACACCAAGTAAATTAGACTAAGCCTTTTACGACCTGTTTAAGTGTTTACCTTATGAAAAGTGTTCAAATCTATAAAAAACATTGGGTCGTAATTACCTTTTTTTTGCGAATTTGAGGATTTTAAATATACAGATCGATAGAGAAAAAAAAACTGAATAAAACTGCATTAAAAAGTCATTTTGACCAAATTGGCGGTTACGCCATTTGAGATTTAAGGTAGCGATTATGATCACACCAATGTATGAGATGATTTATGAGCTTCCGCTTAAAAAAATGGCATCCCTAACTCGTCAACACTTCAAACTCGATTAGACAGATTGACCAAGATCGCAATCAGCCCTTTCCTACTTTCTCTAATCGAGTTTAACAATGCCGGCTAATATGTCCCACTATAATAGGAGGCCTATCTTCGGGGCTAATGATGAGCTGATCGGTCATCTATCAAGCCCGATCGGCGCCTGTCCGTTTGACGGAGACTTTCTTAAGTAGCCAGTGGCTGGATTCAAAGCGGGTAGTTCAAAGGAAACTATTAGAAATCTTTATTTGTCGGAGTTGATCTTCATTTAACATGTTGTTTCATTTTAATGAGCTCCTCATATTTCGGTGGCAAGCGCCGTGATCACGGATCAACTATTAAAAAAACAACATCATAGGAAATATTAGTTTTGGAATGTGTGTAACCATGAATGTTTAAAGTGATATGCAAGGCGAACTGTTGCAGAAATACCGTAGTCGAACTACTACTATAGTGATAGTAGAACTACTCAACAAACTTGTCGAATCTACACGGGTCGGGTACACATAATGTTACTTTTATAGCAAGAATTTGATGTTATTATTCGAAACACCTATTTACAATATCCTTGCTTGTTTGTTTGTTTGTAATCAAATCTTGTACAAATGTACTTAAATACGTAAAAACAGACCCAGACAGTAAATATTTTAAAAATATGTTAAATAATTCCCGCTGTTAGTAAAGCCCCACCCAAATGTCCAGGAATCGGGTAATGATTCATCTCAGGGGCATAATCGCTTTTATAGGCACTTTGGAGTCGAAAAGTTAAAATGGGTAGATTCAAGATTTTTAACGTCACGGGATCACTTGATTGACTTGTAATGTTTGTCAGAATAGGGGGAGAAGCAATTTTTTGGAGAAAATAGAAGACACTTTAAGCCTTAGCCAATGCGTCCATTGCGTATGTTGGCAACCAGTAGTCCATAAGCTTTAAAAGGGCAAAGAATGAAAACTCCTTTGTACGTTTATAATATTAAACTAGTTGACCCGACAGACTTCGTCCTGTCAAAAAAATATGAAAAAGAAATGGGCTGTTTTTAGGGTTTTCCCGGCAATCATTCGATTTTTTCTCGCCGTAAGAACCATCCTTGGACTTCAACGAACATTTTAAAAAAAGAATTGGCCAAATTGGTTCTGGCGTTGTTGAGTTATGCTCTTACCAATACATTTTGCGATTCATTTTTATATATAAGAAGATGTCACAGATAAAGACAGTTTACATATTATGTAAGGCATCGTAAAATGCGAAAAAATCAACATGAAAACTTTATCAAATAGTATTGTACATACAACAGCTCTTTTTCACTCATTCCTCTCGAAACGTCTAACTGCCGGAACCAAAATAAAAACATTCTGTAAATCAGCGGCCGCCCAACAAAAAGACAGCTCTTATCTCCACTGAGGACTGTTGGCATCTGTAACGATGTTTTGATAGCATTCGCTACGGATACGGCTATAATTAAAATGCCATTAAGAAAAAAGAGCATTTGTACCGCATGTACAGTTGTGAGCTTAGAAACTGCAGTGTGAGTAACTGTATTTTATAAAATCTCAGACTCCGTTCGCATGAAGTGGTTAATCGCGAAAAACATCAACCCCTTGTAGCATAGACTTAAAAATTATAAAAAGAAGCATTTGTCTTTTCTCAACCTATAAACTATCATTGTACTACATTTCAATCGTTAAGTAGTTTTGATGGACATAATTAATTTCGCACTTACAATGTAGTTGCAATTTTTTTATTATTTATATTATTTGTAAATAGTAATTAGTAACTGTCTAAGATTGTTTGAAAAAGAATTATCATCAATAAGATAAGATGATGATGATACAGCCTGTTAGAAATCCGAAATCTACTATGTGGTTATTGCTTTTCTGAATAAATCGATAAACGCATAAAAATCGTTTCTTCTTTGGGCCTTTTCTTTCACTTACATTTCAGCCTTTTCACATAAATCAGCCGTATTATTTCCATAGAGCCTTAAAATGTCATTATCTAAAAAAAACTTTCCATCCATACCACAAGCGTATTATTTTCTTTCCCCAGCCTAAATACCAGTAAAAACCAATTAATTCCCTCTAATACCGGTGTAATAATTCAAATTCCATTATTACACTTCTGTTTGCCGACCTTCCATTTGGTACAAAAGTACCATTACAATTTTGAAGGCTTTTAAAATTTACACAAAAGAGTACCCTTGTGGTATCTATCAATTCGACGAATGGCCCCGCATTAACATAATACCGTCCGTCATACTGCGTGGATTCCAAACTGTGGCTGTATTTGCATAATGGCGGTAAATGTTTCGCTTATTGATTTATTTATGACTTTCTCTTAGTTACAAGAAGGGATATTTATTATATTTATCGGTGGTCTGGTTCAGTATTTATTGTAATGTACTCGAATATCAAACTATTTCCTTGAAATTATTTATCGTGTTCAAGTGTTCATACTATAAACACTAATTTAATAAATGTAGGGTTTACTATGTTTTTATGAAGAATAATTCAATTAATTTTAATTTAAGATATTAAGAATTAAGTACCTAAGAGTATAATTATGTTAAAAACTCTCTTAAAATGTAAAGTACGTCATTAATTTTTACTTTACCCTCAGGGATAATGACACAATTAAAATATCACCCAATCAATCAACAGCAAAGTTAATCGATCATTCATCTTCTGTTAGCTTCGTTACAGTGCTCCAATTTGTTGTTTTTATGTCGATCATTTTAAATTGAGGATAAAAAATGCAATTAGTCTTTTTCGATTAACCTCTTTTTTTTGGTTTACATCAGAAGTTGTCTGATCTAAGAGTGTATCTTATCAAAGTAATGAAAAATGTATTGTGGTTTACAAAAAAATATTATCAAATAAATACGTTTTTAACAACAGAGTATCTAGAACTTGAGAAAAAAATGCGAATAGGAATGACACTCAACATTCCAAAATTTTGATGACATTATTTTATTTTGTTTCAGATTATGACAAGAAGAATGAAGAACGGGAGAATGGAATCATCATGAGATTAGAAAATAAACTACTTACAAACATGAAAACGTACCAAAGAATCCACCGAAATGGCCCAAACGCCACATAACGGAAATAAACTTTTTCGTAGAACTATGGCGAACACAACACAAGTGCCATATTACTATAAAACCACATACCATAGTTCTACAACATACCTTTACCCATCAAAAAGGCCACCCGATGAAAATTTAGCAGCTAACCATACAGTTATAGTTAAAACAAGACAAGCAGTCCATAAAAACTTTAGAAATGTTACAAGTAATAATACCAGTGGAAATTATATGATGCTAGTAGAAGATTTTAGTGATTATTTCTATGGAAATACGAGTCATGATATATTTAGTGAACACAATGGAACATTAGATGCTTTAAACGATGTGTATGAATATACAAATTGTACTATCAACGGCACGTTCAATATATCTTGCTTCAACAAAGGAGATCCGATGCCGGAGTACAATTTATGGGCGTTACTGTTGTTGATATTTCCGTTTTTTACTCTGTTTGGGAATGTGTTAGTTATAATGAGTGTTGTGCGGGAGAGGACTTTGCAGACTGTGACAAACTACTTTATAGTGAGCTTGGCGGTAGCAGACCTTCTTGTGGCAGTCGTCGTTATGCCGTTCGGAGTTTATTATTTGGTAAGTTATAGATTAAAATCTAATCAAAAATTGTCGAATTAGTAAATAAAAATGTATCTAATTTCTTTTAAAAACAAGTCAAACCTGAACTAATATGGATACGCTAGTAAGAAGATGTTCACCTCTTGAGTAAAATTTAAGAACGGATAGATGTAGTAAAAGTACCTTTGAGTAACTGAACTATTGGTTATCATAAAAATATTAAATTCAAAATAATTTTTATTCTAGATAGAATCCATCGAATCTACACTTTCCCTTTAATCACAGTTCGCAAACACGTAAATGGAAAACCCAAATACCGCTAAATTTTGTAGTGGAGCAACTAGGTAGGGAAACTTTTGCCCTGCCCTCGAATAGACAGGGTAACACAGTTTCAGTAAACAAGAACAACGGGACAAAAGCTGGATTTACTTGCTACGGAATAGTCTGGATGCGTTTGTTCTGTTACTATAAACGCGTTACGGACTTGCCTTAGTCAGTTAACGAATTATTGTTTATGGAATTGTGGAGCTTAGTGGAGCTTAGTGCAAAGACTTGCTGGTATGATGAAGTTAAGATTAGAATGCGAAATGGTGTGACTATCTACGCTTAGCATCGGCATTTTCACTAATCCTTCTTCTCGGTCCTAAATTCGTCTACTTGGTTTGATAATCGTGTCGACAGCAAAGTTTATCTTGGCAAATAAGGCCGATTAACGATAGACCATAGATGCAGACAGTTATCTTGGAAAATAAATATAGAAATAAATATAAAGACATTTTTTAATTTACAAAGATTCTTTTGAAACTGTTCTCTAATACCAGTTTAGTATACAAACATTAGCTTTGAAATTAATTTAATAATTACTTGAGTCTCATCACTCTCTACACTTTGCATTTATAATTTCCTCCTCTGTTGTATCAACAACGCCCTAGGGATCGATATCTAGCTTCCGCTTGCTTTAATCTTGAATTCGAATTAGCAGGTCTATCTCCAATGCTATTATGCACTTGCAAGAGTATTCATAATTAAATGGCTAACTGTCAAGTAAAGTATAACTATCAAAGCAGTAGTTATATTATTACGAATTGCGTTTATGCGCTACCTTATAACTCAACTGCTTGACTTTGATGAGAATTCGTTAACTTTAATAGGATTTTTTAATTAAATTTTTTAATATTATAAACATTTTATTTAAAATTATTGTATTTGTGTTTATATTAATACGAGCATATGTACTGAATACTAAAATTAATATCATGTTATTATCATGATTTTGTATCTGGGCCTATTGACTTAGGGCAATAGTTTCATAACAAAAACAGACAATAATGTTTAGATTCAATTAGAATCAATGGAATGAACTATAAAGATAATTATACAGTTATTGTCCACTCTTACGCATGATATATTTCGCGTCTGATACAAGAAACATCGTAAAACTTTTAGTGGGACATGAATTTCGGCTTGCCGTAAAATATTTGCAATAAAATTATGTTTGCTGAAAAGATATACTTCCGATGGTCTGAATTTTTTAGATTCTTGGCTGAAAGATTTCTGTCAGTGGTGAAAAAATTGTACAAAAAGTGGACATTAAGACTCAGTATTTCCGTCAATATTCAGACGCTTTTGACGCAGAATAAGTTCAACATTTTGTTGTTTTATTTTGTGAATTATAAAAGTACATAAATAAAAGAAAATATAATCATACGTTTCAACTGTAAAATAAATAACGGTAAAAACATTACGAAGCTTTAGAAAACTTATACGTATTTTATTCAAACAGCCGTAAAGTGATACAATTCGCCATACATCTTATCTTTTGAATAATTCCATCAGGGAAATGAAAGAAGTTGGTCTCGAATAGCACTTAAGGCTACAATTTGAGGGGAAATGAGGGGGTCCTAATGGGCCTTTAAAGGCGTACAGGCGATTTACTGTTTAAACAACTTAACGATTGCGGAATGATTTAAACTTTGAACAATTTGAATGTAATTGTTAGCTCCGAAGAGCTGACGGTCATGAGGGCTTGTATTTATTTCGTAATCGTCGGAATAAGGTCCTGTGATGACAGATTTAACAAGTTGTTGACTTTTTGGTAGGAATTAATGAGAGATGAGAATTTAGAATGTGCCTACTAATTTGAACGTTAGAATTTCCCTGAAAATTTGTAAATTGTGGATACCTACTGTACACTTACTTATTTAGGTATTGTTAGTCTTTTTTAAATAATACCTTAATAATAAAAAAAATGACCTAAAATCGTAGTTAACAATATAACATGCGCATAGTGATTCGTAAAATTATATTTTTATTTTTATTAAGATGACAAAAACGATGTTATTTCAAGTGCGCAAGTGTACTTGCGCGAGTTGTTGTTTTTCTAAATATACAGAAACAAAAGTTAACCCAGAAAATCATGACCCACAAGTAGCGTTATGCCAAAAAAGCTGTTAACTTGGGGTGATAATACAAGTTAAAATATTAGGAGTAACGTAAAAGGGTATAGCACCCCACTTAGAGGACAACTCTTCAGGAAATTATAATTATTATGACTTAAGTTTTTGCTTCCAGTCCTTAAGTACTTAAAAGCCAGCTAAATGGACTATGAAAGGTGAATTTTAAACACCGCAACATTTATTATAAATTGTATTTGCATAATTTTTTGCTAACGTTCCTCTTTAATTGTGTTATATAATTTCAGTTGTTACAACTTTCCCTTAATTGTCCCCGATTACGTTTTCAACTTCTGGATTCAGCAGGATTCGTGTTTTAGATTTATATTTGTTTGCGAACGCTGTTTGAGATACAACAAATTTTGCTTGAATTAAAATTTGTGTGCGAAGTATAAACTTAATATCCTTATCTATTTTCATTAACGTTTGCAATACTTCCGGTGAAATTGTTAAATCTTATACAATTTTTACACGTTTCGTTTTTTCTCTTTATATTCTCGTAATATTTCGAAGAAAAACAGAACCCATTTTGTTTTCTGGCTGTCTATCCAGCCACTTTCTCTTCATAACTCTTGGGTGTCGGTGAAAAGATATGCGTCCGAATACTGAAACTTGATTTGTTGGTCAATTAAAACCGAATTTAACTAATATATTCGCAATAAGAACTTTGACTTTGACTTTGACTAAATAAACTGTAACTGAAAAAATGCTTTTACTTCTTTTCTTTTTCTAAATTAGAAAATGCTTTGCAAATGTTGCATTTGTTCAAATACTTATTTCTTGAATTTTTGCTGTAATTATTTTTGTACCATTGTAACGTCTACAGCTATCCGCAAGTGCAGACTTGGAGACACTTTCCGAATGCTGATTGTTCTTACTTAATTAGTTCGCTCGCTTAGTCGTTTAATACAACACTCACGGAGAGATAATAGAGTGATGCAATTCTACTACACTAGCACTGCGTGACTGGAGTAACACTTTACTTAGTTTCTCCATTAGCTTTTAATCCAACACAGTCGGCGTAAGCTTCCACTTTTGAGACAGTTGAGTTCTTGTCCTTTATTTCATTCTGTACATTCATAATGAAGGATCTTTCAATAAAAATGTACGTTTATTTAAATATGTAAACTTACGTTATTATTTCTCAAACAAAAATTATTCGATAAGAAATCCCGACACAAGTGTCCAAAGATATCATTTTTCACTCACGAATTTCTCAATTCCCTTAATAGAGTATTGAATTTAGCTCCCTAACTGGTAAACAAAAACTTTTTCTTGGACCTTGAGCAAGTATGCAACACCAGCATATTTACACGATAACAAGGTCTGCTGCTATTGGCGTTAACGGTGGTATTTTATAGCATACGATGCAATTTGCCACATGGGATGCCGCGGTTGACCTCCGACACGCGACACGTACATGCTATTCAACCGCAGAACCGATGGATGTTCAGACCTCAGTCTTATCACCTTGGAATTAAAACCTAATTTGAATGTACCGCCTTCAGATGACGTTCCATAATTGAAATCTCATTACCGGTTATCGGATTTTGCAACGTGAAGTTGTGACGTTAGGGTACATTTTCAGCGGGTGTGTGTAGGGGTGCGATGAGATGGTTTGGTTCACTAATTGGATGTTTTGTAGGAATGAAGATTAAGAGCCATGCCACACTGGCGGATTACAAGCGTTTTTAAAGCGGAGCGGCCACGCAGCGAACACGCCGCGGGTGCGCGGCGATAACGTTGCGGACGCGCAACGAACACCTCCGCAGGTGCGCGGCGAAAACGTTGCGGGCGCGCAGCGTCTTCGCCGCGGAAAAAAATGTGGCCGCCATTTTGTACACTCCCATACCGAAATCCCCGCTCAGTTTCTTGCGTCGTCGAAGTAATAAAGCTAACAGCAATATTTCCTCGTCGGAGTCCATTCTGTTACTGAGTGTATCGTTCGCCACTCACTCAAGGCGGAAACAATGCGAATCCGCGACGCGTCCGCAACGTGTTCGCTGCGCAGCCGCAACGTTTTCGCCGCGCACCCGCCGCGTGTTCGCTGCGTGACCGCTCCGCTTTGAAAACGCTTGCAATCCGCTAGTGTGGCATGGCTCTAACACACTATCTTCTGTATTTAGGGTTGTATGCGTTTCATTTTTCTTCAATCCTAAGTGTGTTTTGTTTTCAAAATTTTCAGGTTTCTTATTTACATTATTATAACAGAATTTCTGTTAATGTGGGTATAATTTTGGAAGATCATTCATATTAGACCAATCAACAATGCTACTAATCTTTATTCAAAATCGGGATTAATGATAGAAAGTACATATTTGAGCCAGATTTGTTTTAAAAACAACAAGGTCATTATGAAACTAGTTTCATATGCAGCCACTAAAAGCAAAATCCACCATATACTAATAGAGTTAAGATTCAAATTGAATACTAAAATTTTAATACATCATCTCAACTACGTACGTGGCACTCCCGAACACTTTATCTTGGCGTCTCTAGAGAATAATTTCATTACGTGATGTTAATAGAGTATTAATGGACTACTCGAGGTCGATCGGAGCCAAATGCTCTTATTGTAACGGATTTCTGGAGAGGGGTGTAATGGGAAGTTCTTCAATTACACAGGGAGCGGTTACTTCGATTAAACTTTTGATAGGTTCATTTTTAGTTCCCCTTTAAGAGTTTTAAATTGGCCGAATAAACGAATCAGTTGTTTTAGTGAGTAATTGAAACGTTAATACTTTGATAAGTTATCTTCTTACGTTCCCACCAAGGAGCTTGAGCTTGCTCTGAACTAAGGTCTGATCGTCAACATCAAACTCGCTGGCCATGTGCCAGCTTGACATCTCACAACCTAACATTTTCTTCACAGGTGTTCAGGTTTTTATCAAATGACCATAGAATAAAGGTAAACAATTAGAATTATTACATGGTGGTGGGGTTTGAG
This sequence comes from Maruca vitrata, assembly GCA_039566165.1. Lineage (NCBI taxonomy): Eukaryota > Metazoa > Arthropoda > Insecta > Lepidoptera > Crambidae > Maruca > Maruca vitrata. Next base: position 6,808,084 of record CM076926.1, read on the forward strand.
TTTACGAACTCTCGCATGGAAAGCAATGGCCGTAAATGCTACCGAACTACACTTCTGAACTCTTTTTTATTTTATGTATATGTATTTTTAAGTGGTTATTGTTGACATTTTTCTGATCCTTCTTGATAACAAAATGTCTGAAACTCGAGGTATACGAAAATGTCAAATAACAACACCATTGCGATAAATAGTTGACTAGATCTGATGATCTGATTCTATGATTGAGGTCAAAAGGCGAACGATCCATGTCATTTGTCCCCCAGCCTTCGGTTTAACAAAATAAATATTAAGTCTAGTAATCATATAAAAGGAAACTTTGACATGTAACGTTGATTTGATTTGCTATATTTATTTTAATTTTATTGATTTATAAACACACAATTATACATAATCTTTTTTGATGCTATATTAAAAACCCTATCTTAAATTTCACTAGGCCAACTAAAAAATTAAGTGTCAAAGACTGTGAAATCTGTAGGTGCAATAGTAAAATAGACAAATTTTTTTTTATCTAGCCCGTAGTGTCCCACTGCTGGGTAAAGGCCTCCCCCAATTCTCTCCATTTCTGCCGATCTTTGGTTATATAAGTGATGAAACTCAAAAAGTGAGTACCTAAAATCCCAATCTTACGTCATAGTAGCCAGAGTCTATTCGCTAGCAAAATTGAGCGGGATAAAGTCTGAAAGTAAAATCGACTGGGAACCAATACAACAAAACTCTATTTCCGTTTGATAGAAGACGAAAACATCCAATTTAAAGATTCGCGGGAGTCGGATAAATGGAACCTTTTGGCACAATTACGAAATAAATTATATTTGCAAACTTTTACCATTTTGAGTTCAAATCTTGCGGAGGATAATAGCTTTACTTTCGTGTTTTGTTATGTCAAACTCTTTTTGGTCCATTAACTGGTTGATGTTTAACAAGTCCGCTAAGGAGATTCAATAGATTTGACTGATTTATGATCTCACCAAAAAAATCTGTGAAAACTAGCCAAGTCTCGATGGAGATGCTTATTTATCTCTAAAAAGTAATAAAATCTAGTCGTGGCAAGTATAATGTTTCTAACTGCATGATTTTGATCATACCAAAATAATATTATAATAATAATCCGCGCCTGTTTCTGGGCATGGGCTGATAAAATGGTCATCGTTTCTTTACTAAAGACACCACAATACAGAGCAAATTTTAGTGTAGGTGTCATAGATACACTGCAGTAAAAAATACAACTAAGTGGGTTAATAAAATATCTGAATACACATTGTAAACCTGTTTGTAATCCTACTTGTTAGAAAAAAAAAATTGTATTTTGTATTATGCATGTGTTTTAAATAAACTTTTTATTAAGAAATACGACTAAAATCTAAAGGGTGAATTTCCCGACACCAAATCGTAAACGGCACGGCTGAAACTGCTAGTGCAGGATGGCACTTTTAACTTGTAATATTTTTTTTAGATAAAAGGTGTTGTCTCCTAGGTGACTATAAATATTTTTAAATTATGATTATCGCTAATTAGGTAAAAAAAATCTTAAACCCCCAATTGTATCATATCGGTGACGCGGCACAATTGGTTTTTCAGTATACTTTTAATCATATTTTAAAAACAGTTGATTTTTTAGGGATTTACCTTTTTTATTTAAATCCTTAATAATGACAGTACCTTATTACGGAAAGTTCAATACAAAATCTGTTATATTTAATGAATGGTAAGTACAAATTCACGTGTCCAAATGAGATATGTCATCGCGGTGAATTTTCGTTGTACGCGAATATCTAGTCATCGAAAAACACTAGCTTCTTGCCACTGCGCAGTAAATCTGCGCATCAGTGCCGCCTAAGCGCTTAACGTAAGAGGACGTGTGTTGCTGTTTGCAGTTCCCGCCAAAAACGTAAGTAAGTCGGTTTCGGTGACTGCGTACCGTTTTTTTGTCATTCACGTGAATGGATATAAGTTGTGATCCAATCATTCGGTATGTCTATAAAATCTATGTACTATTACTAAATGTCGCTCAATTAAGTAGGTCGTATCAATTTATTTCTTTTATTTATATTTTCCTTGTTGTGCTTATTTTTATGGGCTGTATATAATATCGGTGACCTCATTCCGGTGAATTCGGTGACCTAAATTGACCACCGGAATGAGAAAAAATATCATTCCAGTGACTTTTTTCATTTCGGTGAGAATTTGGTAATTTCGGTGATTATTATCTTCATTTCGGTGATTTCTTTTGTCATTCCGGTGTCAAATTACTTCATTTCGGTGAATAAAGACCTTAATTTATTTTGTTACATTGTAATTTCGAAAGGAATATATTTTTATTTTTATTGTTGATAATTACAACATATTTGTTGATTTATTCTTACATGTTCCCAAATGAATTTCAGATTAAATTATTAAAATCTATGTGTGGTTGTAATCAATAATTTTTATTTTTCACTAGCTGTGCCCGCGACTTCGTTTGCGTGGGCGATTTTTCATACAAAAGGATTTTTCCGGATTATTCCCGTTCCCGTGAGAATTTCGAATTCCTTTCTTAATGCACCTCTACGGTACCTAAACTACGTCCTTACCAAATTTCAAGTGCCTACGTTTAGCCGTTTAGACTGTGCATCGATATGTCAGTCAGTGATTCTTCTTTTATATATTTAAGACTCAGGATTAAAGGAATAACAGATTAACTTGAAATGTTTGTCAACAGCATCTAAAGTCAAATGATGAAGTTCAAAATGGTAAGTTATTCTTCTTCTTCTTCTTTTCGTGTCGATGGCAAAACACTTAAAAATTATTTTGGATAATTCCGCCACCCGGACCGCGGTTGTTGACCCTTCTATCAGCTCAATTTGGGTACAGGAGTCGGGACAGGCGGGGCATGAACTGATGAGAGCCATGGACAACGGTGAGGGACCACAGAGGCACGCGATATCCTCCTGTCCAGGAAACCCCCACCTAACCATATTATCTTTGCATTGGCTAACCTGGCTACGGAGTCTGTCCAGGGACCTTCAGATTAACCATGGCAAATCGTGTCCTGTTGGAAAGGCTTTCTGAAGGTAGAACCAAGGGGACGGGTGGAGCAAACGTGTTAGACCAGAGGTTAAGACAAGCAGAAGGTGGATCTGTGTCAAGATTCGGTACTTTCTAAATCTAAATATAAAGCTATGCCGACTTTAACTTCTGTGGTTGTCCCTGCCATGTTATATTTAGTCTGAGAGTGTCTGAACCCTAAGGCTGAAGTGAGGTTTATTTCTATGTTTTCATAGGATTGTGTTTGTGATATGAGCGCCAGGTCATCGGCAACATGGTCGGTCTTTTGTGTAGATGTTGAAAAGTAGTGATTCCAACAAAACGGTCATCCCCAGGGTAGAGACCCTGGGATTACCATTTTTTGGGATCGCCATCTGCTTATTTCTTCAGACAAATGGACCTGAAAGCTACGGTTGCGGAGCAACTCATCAAGTATTTTTATAAATTTCTAGTCATTGACCATCGAGTAGACTTTCCACAAGAGACGCTTCAGGTTCACTGTATCAGAAGCTGCTGACGGATCCACGCATACAGCGCTGTAATCATTCCCATTTCAAAACTATCCTCTTTGTGTTATTTATTTTGGTTCACAAAACAGAATAACATCAGTGTAGCTTCTGAATTACAAATACAAATCTTATGGACTAGACGTTTATGATAAAATGGCATGTGTTGGGTGAGGTTTAACGTCTGGTTACAACATGATTTTTAGGTCTGAATCCTACCTGTTCTGGAATTAAGTGCTGATCTAATAGGTGATAGGCGGTTAAGCAAAAGTCGTTGAGGTAATTTGTATGTGTGACTGAGCAAGGATAATGGGCGGAAGGTTTTTAGGGTCATCTAGAACTTTTCCCGGTTTTGGAATGGCAATATCAAGATCCATAGACGTGATAATTTCGCAGATTGTAGACAATCATTGAACTTCGGTTGTAACCAGCAAATAGTCATAGGATCCAAGTTTTTAAGTTGTTCTGTGGAAATGTTATCAACACTCGATGCTTTACCAGATTTCAAGTATCTAACACTAAAAATGATATCGTCAAAAGGCTGGCTCAGTAAATTCTCTTTCGGAAGGCATTGTACAAGTTGAATTCTGGGAAGGCGAGTGTACGGTTTCTTATTCAGCAACAGTTGATGAGCAATTTTGTTTGCAGTAACTTTACTTGGAACTTTGGAGGAGAGGGCTCACCGGTCCATTTACGGATTGTGGTCTAGGCCTTTTTACTATTGTGGGTCATGTCAATGCTGGTGACTGTATTAATCCATTTGGTTCGCTGGTTTGCATGGATAGACAGCATTAAGATTTCACAAGCATCACATGTGTCTTGTGAAAATGGATCGGCATTATAGGCGGATTCATAATTTTTAAACGGCGCAGATGACTCTTGAGTCAAACCGGGACGTTGGAAGTACGACAGCCTCTTGGGATATGTTGGCACGACGATTTCCAGATGATACCTACGAATCGTTCGTAGTTCGGTAATGAAGCTAGCTTTATAATGGCTTTGTCAATTGTTTAACGAATTATTGCACTACTGCATATTGCACTTAATCGGTCTATGTAAGGTTAGGGGTATTGATTGGCAGATGGACTTTATGCATTGAGAGCTGAATCTGGAACTGACAAAGATCAAGACTGGGTTGTATCCACGTTTCCATCGACCACTGTTAAACGATTAACGGAGATGCATTTTTATTGATAAGGCCGAAATTTTAATTTAGGTAAGAAAAAATCTGTTACTGTGTGATGACTCTTCAAAACGTAGGTTGTAGGCTGTATACTTGGTAACAGTTTACTTTTTTTCGGTGACTACATAAGTAATTTCATTTCGGTGTATTGCGTTTCTCATTTCGGTGATGAGAAGTTTCATTTCGGTGAACTCTTCTTTCATTTCGGTGACACCAAAATTTCAAAGTACTATATCTCTTAAGTATATGAATTTAATTTAATGTCGTGTTAAAATTAATTATAACGATAGCGTAAATAACAATTCTACATGGTTGTATTTTCAAAAAAGTAACAAATAAAAAAGTTCACCGAAATGTTAAAAAATATGGACTTGTTGAAATTGACCTAAAATCAGTTGCATTTAAAAGAAAATCTCTAAAACTTTAACACAAAATAAGGCTGTATCTAGCTTTCATGCTTAATAAACAGGCTAGCCAACCCAGACAGAGTTTAGGATATTAGGCAGCCTGTTCAAAGCTTAAAGACCTTAACTTCCACTAACTTGTTTTACGAGCTTTTATCTCGAATTTTACATTCGGAAATAGCATGAAAATAAACCCGAAAGATTGTTTGTAAAGTCTGAAAGGCACATTATTCATTTAGTTACAGGACTGTTTATCGTATTGATATTTATAATTTCACGTTGTTTATTGCTAAATTTGCTAAAAACAAATAATAACATAGTATATTATGTAAATTCAATATTAATTCGTTGTTAAGACAAAGTTTTCGGAGACTCTTGATCAGAAGAACTCAAGATTCAATAATATGTGGTCTATTTTTAAGATGAACTGTAATACATGCAATCTACCTATTGAAGCAAAACGTCTTCTTCTTCAAAATGGCTTCACGTGTAAAGCTCACATACACAAAATTTTGAATAGGTATTCCTTGAACCACGTGTTAGTAACGCGACACATCACTGATACTAACTAAAACAAGATAACAACTAAAAGGTCTCGAATTCCCACAACATCAAAACGGTTCACTTACCCAGAGAGCTGTTGGCATTTCCATTAAATAATAGTTAAATAAATGCCGTGAACTGTAAGTGGTATTTATCTGTAGGAACGGCGTTGGAGTGGGACACAATACGATTCGCGGCGAGCATCCAACAACTTTGTCACTCATAACTGGCTTGGGGCACAGAGGAAACTTTTTAATTGCCTTCTGTGTGGGCTCATGCTCGCTGCAAATGATGTGACGGCGGATAAAGAAAGAGCCGAGCCGCTTTTGTTTATTTATTGTTTTTTAACGGGCGGCCATTACTGTTTTTGGGCGGGATTTTTTTCTAACGCGAGTGTGGGTTATTCGTTATGTTTTAGCGTTATAGTTTAATGCAGTTGCATTTAAAAGTTAAATTTATTACGTATACAACTACAAACAACAAATTGTTTTTAGTCAGTGAAAAAAAAATAACTAACTTTGTTTCTTTTTTTGTTGATTTAAAATTTGTAGCAATATTAACTACGATAATTACGATATGTGATTACTGAACGTTTTATAATGGACCTAATTTATTTGTAATAACCGTACTTTGTGCAGAAAAAGTACTATTTCCAAACATGGGTATAAATATTTTATCCCACAAGCTCTATTCAAGCAATCATCGATTCAAACTTCTATTGAAAGTTTTCTCGCATTGGAAAAACTTATATACGTATTTATTCAAAATGTTTTTAGCCTAAGCAATGCCTAGGCATTTGAATGATCATAGTAACTTGGAAAAAATAAACATAATAACAATACTATATTAGTATATTGTAAACTGTTTGATGCTTGTATGTTTTCGCATAAAAAATAATTTATGATGTCCCAATGTTACATTAAGCGCAACATAGTATATTATAAAAATGAGTCTAGATTTATAATAATAATTATAAAAAAAGTTTATTGACCACAAAACAAAAAAAAAATAACAAAAACACAACATTGGTCACTGGTTTGTGGTCAACTAGGTCCCAGCCTCAGCATATGCCTCAAGGACAAGATTCCATAATTCATCTTCACTACTCCATACTTGTTTAATCCAGGAAAGTAATGATTTGTGCAGTTTTATTTGGATAGGCCGTCGTGGCTAAAACCACGACGATAATATATTTAGGAACTCGCTGATTTCTATATTATATATACAACTGCTACGAATCTCGCTCTTATGTCGGCGACACTGCAATGACTAGTTATCTGCTGCTGTTTGCATGTTTGAATGAGAATTCATATTCTCCCAGTGGTGTGTCGGACTTCCCAACGGCTGGCGAGCAGATATTAAATGCCAGCCGCGGCTCCTGAGCGGGGTGCAATGCCCAGGGGGCTTACCGACTAAAACACCGTGGTGTACCTCATCGCCGAATGGCAGCATCATGGGACTCCGAACTAGTCTTCAACTACCATGACACCGTCGACGTTGCCCTAAACGGGCTACACACACTCCCCTAGTGGGAGAATGACGGGGGACCCGGTACACGAGACCGCCCGTCCCTCAACAGCGGCCGTTAGTGCAATGCCGACGGGAGTGTCCCCACACCCGCCGCCGGCTGGCCACTGCAACACGAGCCTACCCTAACCTAGGGCGTCAAGGCCTCAGCTAACCACGATGGCCAAATGCGGGTTGATCGACTCCACCACACAACCTTAAATTTCAGGTTTCCTCTCAATGTTTTAAAAGGCATTACAATTCCTTTTAAAAAAAATTCGATGCGCAAACGTGTTTAACATAAAAAGTAACGCAACGGTCGATGTTATCACAACTATTTGACTTCGCGAACCTACATCGATAGTGATTTGCATATTCCAAACCAACTCGTCTAGATGAAAGTCTACTTTCAACGGTACTCTTGGATGTTGAATCAACAATGAACAAAGAGGCGTCCCACAAAGGGCTCCGTCGAAGCAGGTTACTTACATTAACGGTCGATTCGCATCGCACAGATAGACAGGGTGAAAGGATTTTTCCTTTGAAGTATATAGTACATACTGTAACTTAATGATATTAACATTTCACAATGTAATCTTCAGCCCTTTGTCTCATAGCGTGATTAACATACTTTTGTACTGTCGCGTTACAATTGTTTTGTAATGTTACAGTATTTAAATAAAGGATCAGGTATTTATTTTTGGGTGGGCTTTGTGTACAATTTACGTCACAATGGTACTTTAAGTGCGTCTTACTTCGTAATTACGTTTTTCCATGCTTCTGAAGGTAGAATTTCAGAGGATTAAACGTTTTAGCTTCGTAGGTAAATTCAATAAAACTTTATTATTCTTGAAAATTTGATTTATTTATGACCTAGAAAATTGAGATTTCGTCTACAATGTCGCAGATTTATTTTAAGGTAGGCTTTGTGCTTACATTTTTGTTACAATGGAATAAAATTAAATGTCTCTTATATCGTAATTATGTTTTTCCATCCTTTTGAAGGTAGTATTTGAGAAGATTAAATGTCAGCTACGTAGGTAAATTCAATCAAGCTCTACTGCTCTCGAAAATTAGATTTTATCTATGATATTGCAGATTTGGCAAGATCTCAGACCGAGATCATAGAGAAGCTGTTATATTGAATTTAAATTTGAATTAGTATTTGATAAATAAAATTAAACAGGCAACATTATTCATTTACAAAATAGATTAATTGTAGAGACTGAATATTTCATTTTAGTAAGTTATACACAATTTGTGATAATAGGTAGTATTGATATACTACGAGTATGAGCTACCTAATACGTTTTTATTGACCTTTATCGCAATCATTATACATCAAATCTATATTGTACTGTACTACTTATGTGGCATCTGCTTATCTATAGGACGCTATAAAACATTTGTTTTTTAATACTAGTCGTCGTCGTTTAAATTGGACAGTAATAAAATCATTTAACGTATACTATACTAAATACATAATTTTGCTCTATAGACACTTTACTTTCTGTATCAATAGGAAAACTATGAGTAGATATCTAGATTCAGATATATGAACAATAGGCGTGACGACTGGGTCAAAATCTTATTATTCTATTTAGTCCGTAAGTTAGTTTATACAAAAATATGGGACACGTATTTTTTTGTTTTTCAATTGATTTAAAAATAACAAAATTATAGCTTATCAAACTTCTGGAGTGGGGGCATGTGACGTCACGGTTACGCAAAAATTGTACTATAACGTGACGTCATACGAAACTTCTAAGCACTATATCTTCATAATTTCTTGTTTGTGAAACTAAATAAAAAATACGAGTACAATATTTTTAAATAATCCAAATAACGGACTAATTATATTTTTTTACTCGTCTCGCCTATTCAAAGACATGAAAAGTCAGACATTAAAAAAATTAAAGTAACCGAAAAAGTTCTGATCAAAAAATAAAACCATTCTGGTTTTTTTAGCATCATGTCAAATGTAGATCCTTTATACTAACCCTCATACAAAATCAAAAGATTTGGGCTCGTCCGGGATTTGAACCCGGGACCTCTCGCACCCTAAGCGAAAATCATACCCCTAGACCAACGAGCCGATGGTAAGGTAAACAAAAAAACTCGTATCAAAGTATACGCCTTCGCATGCGTCACTTTGGTGAAAGGTGGCCTACTTAGTTGCGTAAGCGCAGAACGCTAGTTATATATGTCCAAGATATCAAAGAATCATTCGATATGATCAAGAAGCGGCTCTCCAAAAGAGTTATGTTGCTGTATTACTATATGTCGACGAAACAACAACAGTTTTTTTTATTTTATTCTGGACTTTGAATTCTCTAGTCGTATCTATGAGTATGGGATTAGTCCAGGTGATCTTTTAGTAATGCAACAGAGACATTCAATAAACTTAGCATATACCTATGCACCATAATCTAGTGCAAAACTAGAGTTATAAAATGTTATGCCTTGCGGAGAAAATCTACCACAGTGTTTGACATTTTCTTTTTTAAAAATTTGCTTCCAATTGTCATGCCTAAACATTTAAGCTTATACTGCCCAAACCCATGTCACTGATTGGCTGCATATTTCGAAAACGTAATCACATTAGGCCGGGGCCTGATTGCGGGCGAAATTGGAATCAATCAAATAACTAAGGACGTGGTTTGAATATAGGAGTAGACTTCACTGTTCTGTTTGGGTGTTTACGTAAACTTTCTAGAGGTTCCTGTCGCTAAATCTGTGAGCCGAAAGGCTTAGATGGCACAAAATTCCAAAGTTCTCTTGACTTAGGAATTTTACAAATTCATAACATTTAGTTCACAGTACAACAATATTTGTAATAAAATGTATATTTTTTAATTATCATAACAATAATATCAATGTAAATTGTCTAAAAAATAAAAAAACGCAATAATTCACAACGTGACCAGGTTTTATACGTCGTACGGGGTACGTCCATACATGAATTGAACGAACCTTGATCGTAAATTGGCAATTTGTATGGAAATAGATACGTCAATTTTGGATGCAATTCCATTATGAAAATATGATTACAAGCGTAGGATTCCCCGATCATTGGCCGCGATTATTACCTGAATGCAATGAGTTGTGATATTTGTTGAGATGTGTGTGGAACGATGCGTTTATGTTTTAAGAGTATCGACGCTTCCACACTAGCCCCAGCCCTATAATGCCTTGCGTAATAGTTTCATTGTAATTACATAATTAAATTACCATTCATTATCAGACTGTTAAAATATTATGTATTGTATTCGAACTTTATACAACCGGCTCGTTGGTCTAGGGGTATGATTTTCGCTTAGGGTGCGAGAGGTCCCGGGTTCAAATCCCGGACGAGCCCAAATCTTTTATTTTATAACAATATTTATTAATAACATAATACATGTAGTAAAAAACATACTAAATATTCTTAACTCACATACAACGTGTACTAGGACTCAATCCAATACGCAGTATAGGTAGTATTTTTGTTAAACTAAAATGGGTATTTTATACAGATTCGGGTGGGAAACCAAAGTAAGAACTTTATCACAATTCGATGACATTGCAACAAAGACAGCTTAATACAAAGACCAAGAAATTAAACGAACGAATCCTCTTAACAAAAGAGCAACGTCGTTCGATGTTAAGAAAATTCGCAGAATCCAAAATACGTTTTGTTCGACGTGTCTGTCCTATAGAATCCCTCTGTAAATGTTTACTTTAGCAAAAACTGTTTGAAGAACCATTCCGACTGTTTGTTTCTACAGTGTAATAGAAGTTCACTATGGAGAAAAGAAATAGGCTTTCCGTTTCTTAAGGAACGTTGGGTAATGTTCGGGAGTTGCCTTAGAATTCATCTCCTCCAAACATTCACAGCAAATTCTTAAAATATTTAATAAAAACTACTAGATTTCCTTAATAAGTACAATACGGATTTTAGTTTTCGCTTTTCACTACCTACGTAACTAATTTTGGTTATTTAATATATTATCTAAATGCATAAAGTAGTTAAACATTAACTTTTTTCCCTATATTTCCTTTAACTATTGTCTACTATCTGACGTATCTACTAGGTTACATTAATCAACATAGTCCGCTGATAGCAATGATAACTTCCAAAAGATACATAACTGTACCCTCCCCCTATTGTATCCATGACAACGCCATTCGGTGGGTACTTTATTTTAAAACGATCATTCATTCAATAACCAACCTAACCTCTTATTAAGCAGCGCACAAAACCGCGTCGAAAACGCTGGCCGAATTCCCGCTCCCGAAGAAAAATGTATTTGCAATTCAAAATTATTGACTGATTCCGGAGAGAAAAAAAAAAAACATTTTTTACGTCATTAAGCCGGTGTGATATTTTTAACGCCACGGTGTGAGTTTGCTTTCCATTAAATTGATTTATTCTCATTGTGTTTTGTTCGTTGTTCGTTTTATCTCGAAAAACCCCGACGCGACTCCCGGTACGGGGTAATTATGTTCGAATGTACGTTTCGCTTCTGCTTTTTTCGGTTAAATCAATTTAATTACCTTTCTGTGTTGTAAATCAGGGGAAGGGCGTGAGGGAAGTTAGTTTTTTATGGACCGTTAAGCCGTTAGCTCACTGGATTTGTATAGGTATATGTTTGGATGTAGGTAGAAAAAATATTTTGTTTTCTGAAGAGAATCGATTATAATTGTTAAGGTTAACTTATACTGCATCAAATTCATTGGTCCTCTTAAAATTAGTTGAAGCAACTAATCAAGGTAGCGGTAGAGATATGATGAATACTCTTCAGAAGGCGGCAAGGGCCGCTGTCCCGATATAAACAATCTATAAGCTTGAAGGGGCCCCCAAGGGCCGATATAAACAATCTATAAGCTTGAATATGTGATGAATTAGATAGGCCCCCGTTCGTTTCAGCCCGGGCCCCAGGAAGTGACGGTCCGCTCCTGGTCAGGCATAAAGTTAAGAATGAAGACGATACGATTTTGTCTTTACGCTAACGACTATGAATGAACTGACATTGCGTAATATCTACCTTTCACTTCGTGGCGCGCGCGGCGATAAGTGTAATTCTTTTACAACTGGCCTTTAATTATATCTATAAGCATGTTATATATTTTGTGTTGCTTATACAACCGGCTCGTTGGTCTAGGGGTATGATTTTCGCTTAGGGTGCGAGAGGTCCCGGGTTCAAATCCCGGACGAGCCCACAACCTTTTTGAGTACGCGTATCGTCTTACCTATGCATATAGACACAGGTAAGACGAACGGTCAACGACATAAAATGGAGATTTCTAATTTTTTTTCATCTACTTTTATAACAAGAAGTTAAGCCAATCACTATTAAATCGCGGATAAACAAAACACCATCTAATAATATCAACTTATGTTCATGAAACCAGTTTTAAGACGGCACAACTTTAAAGTTTAATTTTATTTTTGACGCAGGATGAAAGTTTAATACACACAAAACAGCTATTATTTAACCAGACGTTAAATAAACATCGCCTTAACGGAGTTGCTAGTTACAAGTTGAAGTTAAAAAAGTTTTAACTAGCGCCGTGCTAAACATCGTACGGTTCACATAATACTGGCTAAAAGAGCACACGACCAGAAAACAGGTCTTGTTTTCTCAGTTTCTATCAGAGTTTCAGCTTAAGACTGCAGTTTGGATGGCTCGATACGTAAATCGAATGTCCTGTTGGCTACCAAGACTGTCCTTGCATAGTTTGAGGGCTACACATCTCGTAGCAAACGAGTCCTCACGTTTTTTTATTTACTTTTTGCAACGGAAAAGCTTATAAAAATTAAAATAGTGGATATGTTACGGCTAATACCCGAAGTGCGGCTACACCTAGTTTTAGCCGAGTTTTAGTGAAAAGTTTAAATGGTTTTATTTTAACTATTTTTTTTTAAACGACAACCTTAATAGTACAGGATCCGTGGTGTATTTTTTCACTTGATTACTATCAAGCTAATTTTCCGTGAGTAGCTTCATTTTGATAAGACGCCCAAAAAATTCCTGTGCGAAAATTTTTGATTGTGGTAGCTAACAGAGGTATCAATGATTAAATATTTAGGACCGTAGGACCGGGACAAAGTACCACGGAATTTGTAGGACAATATGACCGTTACATTATATAAATATTAACTAAGTAAAATAATAAAAATCAGCTGGTTAGTAATCATTTTTGGTGATCTCCTCCCCCTCCAACTTGTATCGATAACGAGATCACCAAAAATGATTACTAACCAGCTGATTTTTATTATTTTACTTAGTTAATATTTATATAATGTAACGGTCATATTGTCCTACAAATTCCGTGGTACTTTGTCCCGGTCCTACGGTCCTAAATATTTAATCATTGCTACCTCTGTTAGCTACCACAATCAAAAATTTTCGCACAGGAATTTTTTGGGCGTCTTATCAAAATGAAGCTACTCACGGAAAATTAGCTTGATAGTAATCAAGTGAAAAAATACACCACGGATCCTGTACTATAACATGTTATCTTTGTCTTACGGTATTATGCTTTAAGCGGATTTTCAATCTCAACCCTTCATTAAGTATTTATCTATATCGAAATTATCTGTGCAAACAAACTGAAAACATTTCAAAAAACAAAAGGACCACCAGCCTGACAATAATTACCGGGACAAAGCGAAGAATTAATTGTCTTTTCAAATTTAATTTTGAACTCTTTGAAATATCAACATCCTATTATATTTTATTCGTGATTGAAACGTTCCCATTATGAAGTACAAATGTTGCACAACGAATATTATTATGCCAGAAACAATTGAGTATGTTTCAGACTACGTTATGCGGATAATCGTGACATGATTTATAATACGATATCCAGATCCGTTGCACTTATGTGTCCACTGCAATTTAATTTAACAATTAGGTTTATTATAAATGATAGTATTGTTAATTATTTGATCCAACACTTCATGTTTGAAATAAACTACTCTGCTTACGGATTAGGATAACTCTATTATGTGCTCGAAAGGACCTTCTGAGGGTTTCTATATTTGTTATTCGCGACTTTCTCGCGAAGAGTTAAATTTCAAAAAGACTGAAGATTTATGGGGTATCTCTGTGGAACTATTAAAAACAATCATCATAACAATAGCTCCACATTTGGCTATCATATTTAACATGTGTATAGAGGTAGGTCATTTCCCAAATTTAATGAAGTTTAGTAAAATAATTCCTTTATTCAAGACAGGTAATAAAAATGACCCATCCAATTTTCGCCCTGTTTCAATACTACCTGCACTTAGTAAAATTTTTGAAAAAATTATATTCTCTCAATTAATGTCCCATTTTAATGAAAATAAGCTTTTACATAATAAGCAATTTGGCTTTACTAAAGGAAGATCCACCACTGACGCAGGAGTGGCACTTGTCAAGCATATCTTTGACGCTTGGGAGAATAAGCAGGATGCAATAGGCATCTTTTGCGACCTGTCAAAAGCCTTTGATTGTGTAAATCATGAAATATTGTTATTAAAATTGCATCATGATGGTGTCTCAGATAAAGCGATTGATTTATTGAAATCATATCTCAAAGATAGGGTGCAAACAGTGAATGTCAATGGAGTTGATTCGTGTGGCGCTCCTATTCTCATGGGAGTGCCCCAGGGCTCAATTCTGGGACCTTTGCTGTTCACTATGTGAGACGGTACTGTTTGCTGATGACACATCATTGATTTTTAGGGTTGACAGAGGTAAAAATAATTACGACGAGGTAAATAACCCTTTCACAAGTTCTTCAATGGTTTAATACAAATAATTTATTGTTAAATGCGAAAAAAACTAAATGTATGAGATTTACAATGCCAAATGTAAGACAAGTTGATACTAACATTATTGTAAATAACGAACTTGTAGAATTGACCGAATCTACAAAATTTTTAGGAATCACTATAGATGCTAAGTTACACTGGGGACCTCATATCTCTGTTTTGGCGGGTAGACTTAGTTCAGCTGCGTATGCAGTTAGAAAAATCAGGAATTTAACTGACGTTGACACGGCCAGGTTAGTTTATTTCAGCTATTTTCATAGTGTTATGTCATACGGTCTTCTGCTGTGGGGGTCTGCTTCTGATATACAGACTATTTTTGTATTACATAAGAGGGCTATCCGATCCATATATGGCTTAAGACCGCGTGACTCCCTTAGAGATATTTTTAAAGACATAGATATTTTAACCGTAGCTTCCCAGTACATTTTGGACTGTATCTTATATGTTTACAAGAACATGCAATCATTTAATAAGAAATCGGATACTCACCATTTTAACACAAGAAATAAACATAGGCTTGCCGTTTCAAGGCTCAGGCTTCAAAAGACTGGAAAGACGTTCTTAGATTTAAGCACAAAATTGTTTAATGAGATTCCACAAAATGTTATTGATTTACCTTTTTATAATTTCAAACTTTTTATTAAGTCGTGTATTGTGAAAAAAGCATATTATAAAGTAGAAGACTACTTAAATGATAAAAATCCATGGACATGATGAGCTGCTCGCTTGGACATCAATGAATTATGTAACTTGTGAATTTTTATGTAATATGTGATTAATTTATTTACAACTTGACGTGCAAAAGTATTTCATGTAAATCTATTTGCAGAATAAATTATTTCATTTCATTATTTCATTTCATTTCGTCTATTAAAATTAATATTTGACAAAACAGAAGAAAAAATAAATAATGCACCAATTGAAGGAGGTGAGATCACCAGTTTACCTATCTACTTAAAATGAACTGAAAAATCATTCTAACACACTGAATTATTCTCAAAAGTGCAGTTACACGCAGCCAATGCTAACAATATTTCAAATATTTGACTGCACATCAACGCGGCATTATGTAAAGAAGTAATTTCACGCAAACGATATCGACGGGCCGTAGAAAGCAAAAGTCAACATTTCATGTACACATTGAACGGTGGCACTAAGCCTATAATGGCACTAAATAATTTGCAATTCAAAACGCCCCTTGTGAGCACTTGGTGCATCTATACCTATTTGAGTTGCTCGCAGTTTCGTTCTGATTCTTGGGCAGAATATTTGGTTGAAACTATGTTGCTAAAATGTTGAGTAGTCAACTTAGCTTGGTAAGGCGGAACGCAAGTGCTAGACAGTTTATGTCTGCTAATCTTGCCCCAGTTTCAGTATTATTCGCATTAGTAGTCATAGTTTCTGAATTTGAAGATGAAACTTAGTATTGTCAACTGACGGTGTTTTGTTTTAATCATTAATTGTTTGTAAAAGAAGCTAGGTTGAAAGCTAGGTTGTCATAATAATGGTTTACTATTATGATAAAATCAGGTGTCACCTCGAATGACGCGCAGTAAAAAGAAAAGTATGTTTACGTAAATAAAAGTATATAAAATAAGTCTATCTATGCTATGACACTTTTTAGATTTTATTTACCAGTGGTATCATACTTATCCTTTTATTACTATGATAAATACAATATTTACAATCTATAGATCGTAAAAGTAAATATACTTTTGATAATAATCGGTCATACACAACCGGCTCGTTGGTCTAGGGGTATGATTTTCGCTTAGGGTGCGAGAGGTCCCGGGTTCAAATCCCGGACGAGCCCATTTTTTTGTTAACACTTGTGTAAATCCCATTTGATATTATGTGTATTTAAAAGTGAATGACTACACTATGAATTGACCACTGAACGTGGTAGGTATCCATTTAGCCCACTTCTCAGCCAACTATTTTACCACCGGTTCGGAATGCCAGTTTTACCGAATAAGGAAGTTCAAGAAAAAATGGCATTATAATTTTTTTAACTTGGCTCTCTTTTCACCTTTACGTTTTTGACGACATACCTTTATTCTTTATATCCCATTTTTTTATATTTGTATGAAAAGGTTGTTTAAAATGCACAGTTCGTTTTCAATATCAGAAGAACACGAACGGGGCGCGTGTTGGCAGAGCAAGTTGGCAGGCCAAGCCCCCCCTAGGGCTATTGGCACGAGGCCGTTCCACGTGTAACTGAAAAAAATAGTTCGTTTGCACGACTGCATTCGTGAATATTTTCATATAGATCGACACGCGATAACAATACGGGATAATAAGTATGCTGCCATGTTTATTTTTTTGGAGAGGTCGAGGCAAAGTTTTTCTGGAAGTGTAGCGCCGTGAAACACTGGGTTTTAGGTCATAAAGAGGAGGTGAAAAAAATTAACGTAATCTCAAGATTATGTACATTATTTTTTCTTAAGCGGTGCGACAAGGTTCGGAAGTATGAAAATAGCCTGTAAAAATACACAACATCAAATAGGTAGTTAGGTACATTATCTGATTCTAATTCGGTGCTAATTTACTCAAGCACCTACTTTCCGAATACTCGAAACAAAATTGATATATTTATATATATAAATAAAATACCTAGTCACGGAACAATAACTAATGTTCACCACACAATAAGTGGTAATCTAACACTCTTGGATTTAGAAAGATGATTTGAAGGACTTTCAAATATTTGCAGGTTGCAATCACTGGTATCATCAAACTTGTAGTTCTTCTTAAAACCAGTGAAAACTTGTCGTCATTTTATTGAAAGCTACGTAGAGGTAAAAAAAACTGTATCAAAGTCCGTTGTGTTTTAAAGATTAAAGCATACATAGGGACAGACAGACGCGAGAAGCGACTTTGCTTTATTCTATGTAGTGAAGTACTGATGAAATCCTTTGAATGTTGTGTACTCCCCGGCTGATCGGCTTCTGTTAAGCCCATAATGGCGTTAAGTAATTTGCAATGTAAAATAAACGGTGTTAGCGCACAACTATGCACGAGATAGCACTGCAATTTGATACTGAACTGAGCTTTTTGAATTAACTCCAATATTCTATTTTTTTAACAACGTTTTCCTTTTTGTTTCAAAGCAGTTGTTTGTAGGTGAAAAAGCAATTTACTTCGTTGTTATTAATACCAAATTACATGATTAATTAACCATATACACACATATTTGTTGTACCTTTTGTACGCAAGATAATATGTACTTACATTCACACAAAATTATTGTTTTGGCAGAATACAGAGAACATGACAACCCTCAGTTATTATTAAGGACCTCATAAATTATTTTTGCACAACTGACTCGGAAAAAAAATCATAAATCAAAATTGTTTAACGTTTCCATTGTTCACATACAATGAGAGATACTTTTTGTTTTGCTAACACATCAATTAATCAAACACGTTCAAAAAAACTTTTCGGGCTCGTCCGGGATTTGAACCCGGGACCTCTCGCACCCTAAGCGAAAATCATACCCCTAGACCAACGAGCCGGTTGATTATAGTTTATAATAACATATAGTGTTTGTACAGAGTATGGCTACCGGTTTATAAATCACCTTTCACTTTGCGGACGATAGCAAGTTATATAAATAGTATAGGTGTATATTTGGACAGTGTTATAATTTTTGGTGCTTTTACAATATAATAATGTTGTATTAGATACCATTCATAGGTACGATAGTATATTAAATATACTGAAATTTTCATTTTATTTTTAATAGTAAACAATAATGGCAAACATGTTCTTACGGCCAAATGCTAATACAATGATTAGATGTGTGAGCGCTGATTTGTCGATTTAGTCCAAATAAATGTTGATTTGAAAGTGTCGCTTAATCTTATGCCAGTTATCTTTTCAGTATGCGGCCGATAGGCGCACATTCAAAGATCGTTTCTGAATCATTTTCAACGTGCATGGTAAGTTTTTTTCATGTACGATACTCGGATACGTCAGTCACCGGTTTCGGTCTCAGATTGTTGTCAGCCTTACGGAAAGCCGAAGTTTATTTTCCATTCTAACACAAACACTTACGTTTTAGCTCACGGCAGCCTGTCTGTTGCAACGACGCAAATGAATAGTCTGGACTGCGTTTTATTTTATCTCGTGTGGTGCTTTCGACAGGACAGTTTTCGTTCAGTTTGCAACGTTTCGTTTACGAGATGTTTGCGGCTATTGATCAAATGAGGTGGTCTTGTAACTTTCGTAAGGTGTAAGCCATTGAAAATACAACTTTTATTTAAAGAACTTAATAGCATGATTTTCTTGGAAAGTATTCTTTAAAAGTCAAGAGTTGGGTAGATATTTCATTTTATAATAAATCATAAACGTAGAAATAAGGCTTATAGAATATGTCATGAAATAGACTCTTGAAAACATTACAAGGCGAGAAAAGTGAAAGATATTAATAGGTTTTATATTTATGCAATTATTCATTACATACGTGGTTACTCTGCAGATGATTTTCGGAAATAATAAAAAAATAACTATAGGTATTATGGATAAGATAGTTTTAATCGCGTAGAGCGTCTTGAGACCAGTCTTCAAGCAAACAGAACAACAACCATTTGTCAATTGACTGATCATATCATTAATCAGGCCGTCAGTTGCCGCTGGCCGCAACGACTTTGCTCAGAAGACCTAAGTGCTTGTTGCGGCTTTTTCTTACATCCACACTTGTAAATATTAACGTGAAATGTTTATGAAGCAACCGAATTTCTAAATTCTCTCAAATCACTAATGTCACTTAATTACGACTTCGGACATTTAAAATTGTCATTAATTTAATGGTTTCTTCTTTTCAATTGTCGTATTGTGTCTTAATGCAGCTTGCAGTTTATGTATAAATTCTTTATTTAGTCAATATACATCTCCACCAACACGCATTAACCTATCCTAAACAAGCTGGTCATACTCAGTAAAATCACATAAGCAAACTTATTTTCACCATAAAAAATGACCTTACAACCACAGAGTTCAGACCTCTATGAAGACTCGTACGCCACAGATACATCAATTTCAGCAGTGGAGTAAAAATAAGTCGCGAGGAGGTAGCCAAGATATATTTAGGAAACTTATTACTCGGAACGATGTCGAGATTTCGGCCCATCCCGAAACATATCGTATTAGTGTGTGGCGGCGTTATTCGATTTTAGCCCCAGCTCACGTACCGTATCACAATTACGCCTATGAGGGTTCCTTATACGCGAAACCTTTTTCGGTAATGCCTCATTTTGGGAGAAATTTTGCGTTGAAAATGTATGGTGTATGGGCTGAATTTGTTTTATTTATGAATTTTCTTTCCTTACTTTACTTTCCTTACTTTACCTCCTAGACCTTATTTTTTCCTGGTGTACAAAGTACACTAGGAAGATTTACCTGCGTCTTTAGTTAAACGTTTTCATTATGATCTTTTACTTTTTAATCACTAAATATTGTAGATCCATATTATGACCTATTATCAAAACTGTTTTTGCAATAAAACATTTGACTATGTAAAAGAATAAAAACAAACTCTATCTATTTGGTTTTTATGGTATGGCTAATAAATAATACACCTTTTTCCCCAAAAATATTTTGACGAAGGCTCAACCGAAGTAAGTAATTAAATAAAAATTAATTTCCCAGTGATGAAGATGATAAAATAACGAGTTTTTATAATAAATCTTCCTTTTTGATGTAATAGGTACAGTTCAGACAAATAAAACGCATTTGAATTTGAAACCAATTGAAATAAATATAAGATAACATGTGCTTTGATTTCTACAAGATACTTACAGGTGTTTCCCTCCAGAGAATCCATCATATCTCTCGTATTTTTGCCTCTTTCTAAAAATACAAACTGAAAGAGTGTGCTTTCTACAATGCATCTTTGACGAAACTAAGCACAGCTCAGACTCACAAACACACGTCTTATACTCGAATTCCAATCTTATTCCTTGTCAATAAGTATCATTCTACATGTTACCTGAAATCCGATAAAAGGATTTGAAAAAGGAGGCAAACATATACTACTTACATTTCCATATCTAAACCGAGAATAGGTGCATTTATTATTCCGTCATAACCAGTATAGTGAATAATGGATTTGCTAAGAACACATGTACGGAATCCTTTCTAAGCCAAATTGAAGTATCTAGGCTGAAGAAAAAAGAAAATATTTTCAGCATCATCTATGTATTTGGGTGACAACAAACGAACACGTAAAAGTTTCAAATAATAACAAAACAAGTAGGGGAGAGGGGGGCAGCTTTGAACAGGGGCACCTTTGAAAAAGTGTATTTAACAAGCTTTAATGTAAAGAATTTTTGTAGTTTTTTTTTTGGGTAGTGGTAACATTAACCCGCATAGCTGTCACTTATCACTGCTCACATTAGACAGCTTGCCGACGAGTTACGAGGAGTTTTTTTTTACGAGTTTGAATTTTACACTTTTTGAAATTCGCGCGTAAGGATCTCAGAGATTCATTTCAAGGCAAATGAAGTGTTTTTTTACTTTTTTAGTCAGAAGGTTTCATATATCACGCAATAAAGCAGATATTACTAACAATTTTAAAAAATATTTGGAAGGAAAACGTTTTTTGTTTTTCAAGGACCATTGGGGCAGCTTTGAACAAAATAAAGGGGGCAGTTTTGAACATTGTTTGAAACTGCCCCACCTTCAGTCTTAAATACTGAGATTGTTATAATGCATTATTTTTTATTATTTTATTCTAACATGGAATATATTTGTTAGCGTAATGTTCAATAGGAATAAATATCTGTATCTTTTTCATTTAAAGGTAATAATGGTACCCAACTATAAAAAAAGAGAGAGAATGAAATTGATGAGACATGAAGACTGCAGTTTTATTTATATCTCGTTTATTTTTGGGTTTCCTTTGATTGACCTCATAATGTTAATTAATAATTTTATTTGTTTCCGTATGTTAATTAATATTATTTAAATAGAAGTTTGTTATTCCCTAGTACATATTTTATTATTTTTAATTTCTAATGTGGCAATGATACTTGATCTCAGTCGTTTCTAATTTGTTTTCTTTTAATAAAATTAATATAAAAAAGTATAAAAAGTCATTAAAAATCCATTTTTTAAGGATAGTTCAAAACTGCCCCATAATCATTATCAATCACCATATTGAACTATTTTATCATTTTTAATTTCTAATGTGGCAATGATACTTGATCTCAATCGTTTCTAATTTGTTTTCTTTTAATAAAATTAATAAAAAAAAGTATAAAATGTCATTAAATTTAATTTTTTAAGGATAGTTCAAAACTGCCCCATATGAATTCAAAGCTGCCCCAGGAGTGGGGCAGATTTGAACAGTTGACTACTGCTATTTTAATTGATATTACGGCTATATCTTAAATATTCTTCTTCATATGATACTGAAATTTTATGGCATAATGGTCGGGTTAAGCATTGCGAAACTATAAAACGATATAAAACTAAAGAATTTTAAGATATAGGACAAAGTTTTAAAAATGTTCAAAACTGCCCCCCTCTCCCCTAACATTTGTGAAATATATTTGCTTCGATTTCATTTGTAGGCGTTTGGTCATCCGTGTTTTTTTGTAATCAAATTGTATGGTGGCCGACTATACTTTAATAAAGTAGGTTAACTAAGAAACAATGATCCATGCTTCAAAAAGGAAAGACAAAATTAATACTTTGATTGAAAAACTTTTAATTCTCCCCTTCGCCCTCATTAGAGGCCCTTCACAATATTTACAGCACCCTCTATTTGTAATTTAGAATAAATTTATGTTTGTAATTTTGACACAACTTCGGGCTAATTTACTTTTGATTGAGAGCATAAATTGTTGATTTTGTTCTAATAGAGATCTATATAGGTGTTAGGGCTTCTGATTTTCTCGACTACTTCTTTAAGGAAAGTTATATCTTTAGGCAGATAGATCTAACAATGTATGATATAAAGGGTAGCGTAATTATGCTCCTTTCTACAGACTTTTTGATTACTACGAGTATATCTTCCATATAGAAAATATTGTAGACATCACTTAGGATATTGAAAATGTTGAAACTCATAATTGTTTCAACAATAATTTCCTTTAAATCTGTCGTCGCACCGCTGGGCAAAGGAAATTATGTACACCAGTTTATATTGAATTTGATTGACTCGTTACAAAAATCATGAATCAAAATGTTCGATATTAGTAACTGAAATCAAATAAATCAACTCAAATTTTCAATCATCACGTCCAAAAAACATTTTGGGCTCGTCCGGGATTTGAACCCGGGACCTCTCGCACCCTAAGCGAAAATCATACCCCTAGACCAACGAGCCGATGAATTATCGAACATAACCAACACTATCGTGTTGGTAAAAATTGTAGTGCTACTCGTATATGTAATACCTACTTTCACTTTGCTATAGCAAATAAGGCTGTTTACTTCTGGCGTTGTGGCGGGCGCGCCGCGCCGCCGCTACCGCGCTGTCGTGTGAACACAGCCTTACAAGCAAGTATGACATATAACAAATGGTTATAGAGAAAGAAATACACGTCAAATAGATATTTATTCTATCAAATGCCCATCTACGAAGAAAAGTCGAAGGTCGTGTAGTCGATCAACCCGGACTTGGCAGCGTGGGGACGGGCCTACTCTACATTTACTAGGGCGTAAATGAGCTGATGATGATAGTGATTTATCAGTATCAGTACTGTGTATATGACTGTTTTTACTGAAGTGCATGAGACATGAAGTAAGTAAGTAAACTAGAAAGTGTTTTTACCGGATTACATACATACATAAAATCACGCCTTTTTCCCAAAGAGGCAGGCAGAGATCACTTCCAGCGATCCACTTTTCACCTCTGTGGGAAACGTGACGTGACGGGTTGTGGACCACGTCGCCGCCATTCTGCCTTGTGCATTGTTTTAACAAGGTCATTGCGTTCCCACGAGTAACAAGGATAAATAACGGGGGTAGGAAAAGGGGAGGAAGGATACTATGCCTCGGATGATTTGGACTAAAAATCTTACCTTTTAATATTATAAGCCGTTGAACTAACTTTTGTTAACGACGATACGAAATACAAAATCATACAATTTCAATTTGGTCAACCATGATTTTTTGTAATCAAATTGTATTTGGTTTACAAATTTTGTTCCGCCATCGTACACCATAAAATTACATAATACTTCTTTCAAGGATTGAGAGCAATCAAATGTAATTTAGCTGAGGTTAGGTTACTAAATAATAACCCAGCTATAAAGGTGCATTTTCAACTTAAACTTGGCACACTCAGACATAGTTAATAGCCACCTGAAAATTGCTTTTACACGAGTTTTACACGTGAACATGTTTATGTTATCGTTCCAACAAAAGCGGTTCGGAACGTCTTTATGGAAATGTTGATCGTTTTTATCGTGAACGGATCAGGGTATGATTATGAGATGCACTTTTAGCGAAATTGCTGAGCGCTCACTTTGAATAACAATGCATTTTACGCCAGCGATCGTTTTGAATGACGTTCGATTTTGATTGCCATTTAAAGGTCGCACACAAATTGTTTTCAAGATTCGAATTTTTATCGGTGTCGACACGTTTTGGAGTAAGGTTTAAGATGAGACATTAACGGTGTGCGGAAAAGATAATTAGATATTTGAGCGCCAAGGTTTCGTCAAAAATAAGGTTCCAAATTCAATACGATTAAACTATATACTATGGGTCTACACGCGATAAAAAAGTAGCAAATTCATAGCTACGGCCCGACGTTTCGACTGGATTACACGAGTCATGGTCGCGAGCGAACCCATTTTTATCATTTCAGCTGTTCAGGGCGAAAAAGTAACTTTTGATTGTGAGTGGATATTGAATAAATCCACTTATGGTTAAAATTTAATAATCCAATCTCACCTTACAATGAAATCAAAGTTTCTGGCGTGCTTATCAGGTATTCGTCTCTAGAAAATTCCTCCCAAAATTTGTACAAATCAGGAAAGCAGACCGTGCGAAGTAATATCCAAACCATTTGCGGTTCATATGATTAAAACGAAAGTGCTCTGTAACCGCACTTGAATAAATAAATGAAATTAACGAATTGAATGACGATTTAATCATGTATCTCTTTTGTTGATTTAACAGGTTTTTTTTTGGTTCATGAGGATTCACGATCGCATATCTATGAAACAATTGTTTTTTTAATTTTTCTAAATTAACTATTTTTAAGTTAAGCGTCAAAGCACCAACGATACAGATGCTTTCAAATGTTGTTGGTGCCACATTATATACCCATTGTATAGTCTGTCACCGATTTTGGGCCAATCTTGTATATATAATATTTTTAGTAAATATTTTATTTTGTGTAACTTGTTGTAATAAACATTTTTTATCTTTTATTTTACGTAGAAAACCAAACTTATAGACCATTTACTGTCTGACCTTAGCAAGCGAAGAGGAAGACCGATTCCATGCACTTGAAAACAACCTTACCTTTGATTAGATAACAAGAAAGGAAAGCTTAACAATTTTCTCCAACAAGTTGAGGTATACTTACCGTATGAGTTATTGTAAAAAGCTAGTTGCTTGAAGGTCAGTGTTGCCATAAAGGAAACAGGTCTGCTATAAATCTGCCCCCAACGTTTGATTGCGTCGGTCTCGTCGGTTTTTGCTATACTCCACCGTACAAACCACTTGTGTGTAATTACCACGTTATGCAGAGCAATTTTGTGCTTTATAAAAATGAGTACGAGGCCGTGCAAAGGACATAAAACATACGCTTTTTACTGCATTACGTTTGAATTTTCGTGTAAAGCCGCCGTTAAGTTTCCAAGTGTATGTACAATTAATTTGTGCATCTCACGAAGTTGAAGTGAAACTCATTTGTTCCTCATTCGGAATTTAGTGAAATGCAACACCAAAACAATTGAAAAAGATACGATTTCATAGGTATTTTGTTTCAAAAGAAAAAAAAAAGTTTGAAAGCTAAAGCTGTTATGTAGTTTTTTTTTACTTGATTTTATTTAATAGAATACTATCCATGAAAATTAATTGACCTTTTTGTATTAACAGCCGTACAAGCTAAGAATGTATGAACCAATCTGAAGATTTTTTCATACACTCTTGAAATTACGTATAAAGGCTTCAGCCTGTCAACAGATAACTGAACATCTATGAAAGTCCTAAGTATTAAGATGAAAAAAAAAGTTGTTCTCTAAATTCACTTGTAACAGAAACAGAGTCGTCTATCAAACCGAGTGTGAATTAAATTTCAACCAAGCCGATAGTTCAACGGGATCTCATTTTCAACGTGCAAATAAAAAAAAATACACAACTTCCATTAATTCCGAGCGAAAACGGTTCGAAGTGTAGATGTCAAGTGCGGAAGCAATTTAACAATTTTTATTTGCCCTCTCGTGATCTCAGTGTTTAATTTGCCATCAATACTTGGACTTGAGTGTGTACGGGAAATAAAATGCAGAAATGGATTTATCCGAATCGACCGTTCATTCATTTCATCTTGACAAAAATGGAAGAAATAGAGGAAGATCCCAGAGCCGCCAGACATCACTTATTTTCTAATGGACAAAATATATACGATTGAGTAGTGGTGGGGTGTACTATCATCATATGACTAGTTGCTACCTTGACCAGACGGCCATTTTTCAGATATCAACCAATCAAGGTACATAGAAACACTGCTCACCTCACTTGAATTCTGATGGCTGATTTTAACATATATTTCACACAATATCATTAAAAATCAGGTTTCATTACTCTCAGACACATGCGGTCGGCGGTTTTACCTTACAGACGCTTTAAAGCTATGAAAAAAATTTTACTTTTACTTAATTTTACTTATTTTGTGATGCTTGATTTTTATATATGTTATTCAAACAACTATTTTAAAACGTTTTGCAAACGGACAGACCGATCCAAGGGGCCAAACATTCACCAGACCCAACTGTTTTAGATTTTTTTTTAAAATTGAATTTAGTTAAGTTTTTCTAATAAAATAGTTTGTAAGGTACAATTCTATAATTATTGCGGTCAGATGAGCACTTTTTAGTTGTTTGAATAACATATACAAAAAATCAAGCATCAGAAAATAAGTAAAAGTAAAATTTTTTTCATAGCTTTAAAGCGTCTGTAAGGTAAAACCGCCGACCGCATGTGTCTGGGAGTAATGAATCCTGATTTTTAATGATATTGTGTGAAATATATGTTAAAATCAGCCATCAGAATTTAAGTGAGGTGAGCAGTGTTTCTATGTACCTTGATTGGTTGATATCTGAAAAATGGCCGTCTGGTCAAGGTAGCAACTAGTCATATGATGATAGTACACCCCAACACTACTCAATCGTATATATTTTGTCCATTAGAAAATAAGTGATGTCTGGCAGCTCTGGGATCTTGGACCAAAAACAATTGCCTACGCGTAGGTACTCAAGCGGAGTGAGAGTATCTTGAATGTATACTACCCTATTGCGAGTATACTTTATAATGTTCTATTGTTGTTTATAGTATACCATTATACTGTACATCGGCTGCACATACATCAATTAGTCCTTCCTTATATTATAAATATGAAAGTAAGTCAGTTTATCAATAGATATAATCGACATATTATAACTAAATGACTACATACATAGTATAAAACAAAGTCGCCTTTTCTTTCCCTATATCCCTATGTGCGCTTAAATCTTTAAAACTACGCAACGGATTTTGATGCGGTTTTTTCCAATAGATAGAGTGATTCAAGGTTTTTATGTAAAATTTTCCCGAAGCGAAGCAAGGTCACTAGTCTATAATAAACATAGATAGCACATAGATAACATAGGTAGTATTCTCGTAGGAGATTAAGAAAAGACATGGCCATTTTTAACGGACTTAGATTCAGACAACAGCTGATGCTATAATAGACTCCACCTACTATCATGCTCCAATTTATTTTGTATACTTGTGTGAACAAGACAGTTTATCATGTCATTGTATCTGATCACTGAAGGTGTTGCTCTAATTGTTTGCGCCACCTCTATCAAGGTGTCAAATAAGTTTGTTCCGAGGTTAAAATCAATTTGCGTTCGCAACACATGCCAACCGTAATATAGGAGCGTAATAATGGAACACTTATGGGTGGAACTTCTGGGTTTCTACTTGTAATAGTTTTGTGTTTATGACAGTTCGCTAGTTGGTTTATTGGGCTTATTTGGTCGTAGGGACTGTCACGTACAGCCCGCAGTATCGTGTGGAGGTGGAGGTTTCTCAAATGGTGCTTGGATGTTACAGCTAATTCAGATGTCGAACTCACTGAATCCGAACCATGTTCCGAATTTTTGGTTTTAAACTGTACTTATATCCTCTAAGGTCTGATAAAGATATGAGAGATAAAAATATATACGAATGCGATAAATGTCTGTGATGAGTGTCAGGGTGTAATGAAATTATAACATGATTGATTCCAGGGAGGTAAAATTATTAATCAATGAAATGTATGGATTATAAAAATGAGCTCATGTTGGGCCAGGATTCCGTTGATTTGTTTGTCGTACACTGGGCTAATATAGTTTGTTGAATTATGAATAAAGTAAATTTTAATAAATACATCAAATTTGTAATATTTATTAACAACGCTACGCCATATACTACTACATTCATTTCTGTAGAGATTTTAGTCCATGATAATAGATCATGGTAAAATTTAATTCACCAAAAGTTGCGAGGACGGGAAAGGAATAATTAATACTGATAAGGTGCACTTTTAGGTATATGCAAAAGATAATAAAATAAACCTAAAATTTTATTAGGTACCTTTCAATAGGTAGACGCGGCTAGTTAGTAATAGAATATTCATAACAGTACATCGAACTATCGCGTTTCAGCAAAAGTGCTAATACAAAGCTCATTTTCTAAAACGTTTCGGACAGTTTTACCTGCCTCTTAATAGCTGATCGTTACACTAGATTGCTAACAGTGTAGTGAGGGGTATTTACACACTAATGAATATATCGATAAAGCTTTCGGTCGATTCCTTTTATTTTTAATATGACCTACACCATACCTATCCTTTACCTACTATAACTTTTTCAACTTGAAAAACAGCCAATTTGAATGATTTGTAAGACAGATCTTAAATAATTTTGTAGTGCCTACTATAATGCCGCGAATGCATATATTATGAGAGTGAAAAAAGACAGTATTTGCGTAATCACGTGACGTGTACTAAAATATCGAGTAATTATCGAGTTTCAAACATTGCATGCTGTATTCATGACTTATAAGTGCATGTACTAGAACGTGTGTTTTGATTTTGATGACATCAACTAAATCTGTTTCATAAAAATGTCTGAAAGCTCAAAAAACACTACTGGCTGTAAAAAAAAAACTATCGATACTCCACCACCCACCACTGTTCCCCCAACCCGTAAGAATGTCGGTGTACCCGCGATAATACTAACGTTAATCACAGTAAGCCGTCCAGGTTAATGAGGTTTCTTGTTAAGTTCCCCACGTATTCCAGTTCCTTTGACAAGTGATACCGATTTAATTATGCCGTGTTATAGCGCCATTCAATACGTCTAGCCCTTATTCTAAGATACACATATCGGTGGAGCATTTTGGGATCTAATTTTAAGTATGAGGTCGTCTTTGAAATTGATATACGATTTTACATTTTAGACGTTGCTGTAGATTAAAGTCTACTCCTATTATGATATTGTGTTAAGATTATCAACGATAATCTTGTTTTGGGAATTTATCTTTTGTAGAGAACTAGAGCTTCGTTCATATTTAAGCTTAGAGGTAGAATTTAGGGTTTGCAGAGCCCTAAACCTTAACTTTATAGAAGTAGAGAATTTTTTTTTACTAGTCCCACCCACCCACACTCGCTTTGCTTCGGGTGAATTTTAGTTAAAAAAAATTCTTGAATTTCTGTATCTATTAAAAAAAATCGCGTTGAAATCTGCAGTGTAATTATCAAGATTTAAGCGTACACAGAGACCGAGAAAGCTACCTGGTTTGATAAATACTATGTAGGGAGTAATATTGTTTCTCCATTATTAAAAAAATTAAGGTAAAAAAATCTTTAAAAACAAGCTTTTATTTAAATGCGCTAAAAAGAAAAAAATAAACTTTTACACTATAACTTTACTGTCAACTTATAACATTTCAAATTCAACATATTTGACACAATTTATATGTTTTAAAAGCTTGTTGCGAGATTTAAGTACCTACTCGTAATTTTAAAAGCAAGTTTTAAAATACCTGCCTATTAAAAATTTTAAACTAAGAAAGTAAATACGAGTACTTAAATCTCGCGACAAGCTTTTAAAACATATAAATTGTGTCAAATATGTTGAATTTGAAATGTTATAAGTTGACAGTAAAGTTATAGTGTAAAAGTTTATTTTTTTCTTTTTAGCGCATTTAAATAAAAGCTTGTTTTTAAAGATTTTTTTACCTTAATTTATTTTATACTTTTTAGTTTTCACCTCTAGCATCTAAGTACTCATCTAGGCGAATCAAACGAGCCCAAACTCGATTTGGTTGTGTCGTTTAAGTACTGAGTTCCTTTGGCTGTCTTCCGGCTCCATCATCAGACCTTGGTTACTATCTAGCACCAAAGTACTCATCTAGTCGAATGAAATGAGCCCAAACTCGATGTGGTTATGTTATTTAATTACTGAGTTGCTATGGCTATCTTCCGACTTCATCATCAGATCAGCTCCATGTCATAATAATATTGCATTGTCATCGGATATACACGTGCATGCAAAATTTCAGCTCAATCGGTTGAGGGCAAGTGCCTTAAAATTGAGTTATAAAATTCCACCCGAACACACAAACATACATACATACATACATACATACATTGCAAGTTAAATAAAAGCTTGTAAAAACAAAAGCTTTTATTTTTCCCAACATTAACACCTTCTGTGTATGTGTAAAACCTGTTATACTACTACATATCAAATAGTAAGTGTTCCTAACAAAGCCTGAAAATCTGTATATTACATATTAGAAAAAAAAACAAATGTTAATAATTGCTTATTGTATTATCAATGCAAATACCGACAACAATTAGCTTTCACTTTGGATGAGCAGTCAAAATAGATCATTGCCCTGTCAGCTTTCATTTCCGGCGCCCAATAAAAAGTTCGATAGAGGGAAAAACGACTCGTGTACATAAATCAGACCATTTCCGGTTTAAGTCGGCAGCGTAGTAATTCTGTTTTGGCAGCGTTTCAAAGTTGCTTGACAAAGTCCTTGCGTAAATAAATTGAAACCGCGACAACCGTTTACGTTTTCGGCTAATCGTTATCGTTTCTATAAATAAAGATACATTTGGAGGCTGCCTCGTTAAAATAAGAGGGTGAGCTTTGGATCAGTAATAATTTAGGCGATAAGGTTGATGTCACAGTGGGGGATTGGCGTATCGCTTTTTGTCAAATTGAAGTTATTTATTCTTGGTTTTAAGCTTGTAATTCGTTGAACTTTTTGTTTAAACTCATTTTAATGACATTTTTTTTTTATTTACGCACATATGTGCTAGAAACTCATACTCTCTCACATTAGGTATCTGATCTGATCCTATGTACAGCCAGAGAGTGGGGTCTGGTGACCTGTAGCACAGGTTTCTACGAAACCTATTTCAGGCACCAGTCCTTCACACTTGGGCTTAAATCAATTGTTTCTTAGACCTAAGTTAGTACTAAAAATTGCCTATATTGTGAAGGAAAATAAACGTATTATTATTATATTATTAATGACAATGAAATTGTTGACTATTTTACTGACGATTATTGTTTGTTTAATAAGCTGATATAGAAACAAATAGATATATTGTTAAATATTGCTTTATTATTACAGTACAAGTTAGTAAGCGAACTAGACAAGTAGAGTTTCGGTGTAGTGCGTATCTCGCTATAGTAAAAAAAAATAATGTTACATAATTTTACACTATCTTGCCACTTATCTCCACACAACACACTTTTTTCTGCCAGCAAATCCAGCAAATGTTATGTGGACATCGTAATAGGCAACCCAATAAGGAATATATTTTGATAAAGTAGTAGCAAAGTGCTACTACACTACTTTAATCAATAAGTTGCATGCAATTACACTAATCACACAAATATTACCGACTTCACCTACGAAAACCAATTCAACCCATTCCACTAAGCAAATGCATGCGCGGATGCAAATCGTGGCGGGATCGAAAAGCAATCGGAGTTGCCGATCTTGTCAATTACCAAGTATTGCTTTGCAAATATCAATACAACCGAACCGTGCAAACATCATGAGTATGCAAGACCGAATAGCTGAAGAATCGAAAGCTATTAAATCGTCGTATGATCGAAATTGTATGCGATTAGAATTTACATTTTGTAAGAAAAAATGAGGCGGAAGAGGAATCTGAATGATCGTGACAGCAAACGGGATAAGAGTGCATTTTCAAGTTTAAATACATATCATCAGGCATGTATTGCAGAATTAAAATAACAAATATCGTTGATTACATGAAGGAAAGCTTGATTTTTTATTAATTAATTTTTTTTTTGGGTTCGGCATTGGGAAACGAGTCTCCATACTTAGACAGTTTAAAACCAAGGGATGTCCCAAACGGATACAATAAAATACTGGTATGGAGCACTGATTGCTTTTTCGTCTACTTAATAAATAGTTTGGATGATATCTTAGCCTCTATTGAGTGTTAGCACTTTAACAACGCCGATTGTCGACATCAACATACCATACGGCTGAAAACATAGAATGTCGCGTTCCATTAGTGCCTGTTCACACCTTCACACGCTCGCAGCGTTTATTTTATCGCTATTTTATTTTATTTTTTATAAATCGCGGCGATATCGCCTCTCCGTGAAATTGCCCAAAAATCGCTAGGTGTAAACACGCTATTAGAATCAAACTATAACCTACCAGCTCTCGGTGTACTCCAATCCCAACTGTAGTGTGTGGACTACATTCGATCGTCCCTACATTCCTATCTGGGTCAGTCCACGCACTCTCCCCACGTAAACAACCGAACGTGGGACTCCCGGCTTAGTCCCTCGGGAGTCAAGTACAGTCCTTTGTCGGCCTGGTCAATGGGACCTATATTGTTTTGGCCTAACGATCAATGGGCCCGTAATTGCATAGGCATTTTGGGACTTGGGACTATTTTTGGTAAGAGTTAGGTCTGTTCTGTTAAGCGATGTTGTAGATGAAAACAAATTGGACGAAATGCCCTTTAAGTTAGTACTTTTGGATATACATGTTTTTATTTAAATATGTTTTACAGATATTATGATAACTTTTTGTCAGTAAATAGTTTCTTAGCAAACGAAGATGTAAACTCAAACTGTACTCAGCCAAGTACATTTTACCACTCGTAATGACAACTGAAGTTCGTAAAGTGTTTAGATTTCCCAACCTCATATTTATTTACACAAATTACTTACCAAACAAATACGCCAAAGTTCAGGCAAAGAGCATAAGTGCCCATTAGAATAATATGTTAGACCTAGTTTATGTATACAAATGTATGTGTTTGTATATTTTCGGCAACAAATAAATTATACGTATTATTTACTATTACTTATACTCAGCACGGTTTTCTCAGTAATTTTCTGGTAGTATCATACTTTAACCGCGATTATACATTTATATAAATAGTACCTTTTAAGTAACTCTAAAACTATGTATATAAAATCCGTCATATGCTTTATGATTTAGAAGATTATCTGTAATTTTTATTTAAGAGCTGTGGATTTTGAATAAACAAATAAATAAATAAATAAACTCGTAGATATTTACAACGCAGGAAATACTCCTCAGAACAATCCACCTCTCAATTATTGAAATCAAGAGTGACGTAACCTGATATAATTGTCTCAAACATAAATCCCTGAGGAGATACAAAGAAAACGGCTGAAACACACGTTCGAGTGCGTGATGTATGAACTTAAGCTACTCCATTCGAGTATTATATGGGAACCCACGACCCACATCAGAAGTGAGATTCAGAAAAACAACCATTTGAGGAGGAAAACTCACGCGGAAAAGGCCGTTATTCCAAGAGCCGTAAGGGTTGAAAGGGCGTGGATACGAGCTGGCTGACAGAACAGCTTGGGATGTGTTGGAGATATGTCGTGAGATGATTTGTGCCTGCCACGTCGTGCCTTCAGCGTCTTAATCCACGGAGGCCTAATATTGTAATAAGGTTTAAGATTGTAAATTTAGTTTCACTATGCTAAATGTCAAGATCCCTAAGCCGTATGGGTTAATTGGTTTTTTGTCTGATTTTTTTAAAATTATGTTTAAATTTCAAATATCGTGTGACAACTTACAACTGACTACAAATTTCAAGATTTGAGCAGCGTGCTCAATAGCTTAAATGTTATGATATTGTTACGACCACGAGGGACCGGGCAAGCGGAATTAGTCTTATCGTCGTATGGATAAGGTCTATATTCGCTTGCACGATACTACGTCACACACTCTGGTCGGTCGGAGCGAGCTCCAGCGAGTTCTAGAAATTTCGATCCCCGCGAGAAGATTCTCGACGCCACGCGAAGAGCTGTGTCCTCACTGGGTATAAAAGCGGGATGCACGACGCGACGGGACAGTTCCGATTTGGAAAGCGAAGCGAATCAGTCTCCTGCGAACTAAGAGTGATCGAGTGCGTTACCTGCGAATAGTCAGTGAAATTCAGTGTTTAGTGTGATTCAGTGCTTTAGTGTAATTTAGTGTTCCGTGTTTAGTGTTGTAATTAAGTGTTTCTAATTGTGTTTTTTTAAAGTGTTTAATTGTGTAATTGTTAGTCGATAAATAAATTAATTGTCTTTTGGTGACTTTTGGCGTATCTTGAATTTAACGTACCCCGTTCCCGCAACAATTGGTGTCAGAAGTGGGATTCAAGATGCCTCTTACACCACGAGAAGACAGTGAGGGTCGAGTTACAAGGAGTCAAACCGCGGCCCTGCAAGAGGGTGAAGGTACTTCAACGGAGGGATCAATCCAAACAGCGATTGGGCCTGTGGAGCTTGCAGATTTATATAAAATGCTGAAGACACAAGCCAGCCGCCAGGAGGAGCTAGCCCGACTTCAGGAAGCACAATTTGCTAAGCTGAGGGAAGAACAAGCCCTTCGCCAGGAAAAGCAAGACCTTCGCCAGGAGGAGCAAGCCCGCCACCTGGAGGAGATAAGCAAGAGTTTGTTGGGGGCTATTGAGAAGAAGCACGAAGTATTAGAAAAGCAGATTGATGCTCTCAAGGATGATGTGCTAAGCGTCAAGACCCAACACGAAGATCGACTCACCCAACACGAAGATCGACTCACCCAACATGAAGATCGATTCATCCAACATGAAGATCGATTCACCCAACATGAAGATCGATTCACCCAATATGAAGATCGATTCACCCAACACGAGGATCGACTGAGCCAGGTAGATGCTGAGATGCGACAGCTGCATACCAAGATGGCAAGAGTGGGGACCCGGGGTGCTACGGTAGTGTCGGATTCTCCGAAAATCGAAGTACCCCACTTCGATGGAACGACGTCTTGGGCAGCATTTTGGTACCAGTTCGAGACAGTGGCTAAAGGAAAGGGGTGGAACGAGGAAGAGTCCATGATAGCTCTGACTCTGGCTCTGCGTGGAGATGCCCTGCTCACATTGGAAAACCTGCCTTCGGATAATAGAACTTTAGGTGCTCTCCAAAGAGCGCTAGAGGGCAGGTACAGCGACAAACACCTGGAACACGCGTATAGAGCACAACTCCGCGATCGACAGCAGAAGCCTGGTGAGAGTCTGCAGCAATGGGCAACGGAAATCGAAAGGCTAGTCAGACGTGCGTACGTGTCATGCCCGACATTGGTGGAATCAATGATCCCGCAAGCTTTCTGTGATGGAATTAGAGACGCAGACGTCAGACACGCCGTGAAATTGAGCCATCATCAGACCATACAGGAAGCTCTAGCCCATGCTTTGGAGGTGGAAGCCGTGCGTCAAGACGCTAGAACTCAACGACTTCGGAAGGTTGTGGTGAAGGAAAAACCTTCTTTGGGTCCGATGTGCTATGGCTGCGGCGAGAGGGGCCATATTCGGAGTAGTTGCCCCAAGCGAAGATGGCCACATAGAACGACAGTAGCGTCCTCTACACAGGTGGACGAAGAAGAGCTGTCGTTAAACTAGAAGAAGCCAGGGCCGTGGGGCGGGCGCTGGCTGGTCAACATCGAGCCCCTACCGTCACTGTTTCACAGATTGGTAATGGGAACAACCTTACAGTGGCTGGACAGCTGAACAGCGTAACGTGTCATTTTACTATTGACACCGGTGCCTCAAGAACAATAGTGCGTCCGGAGCTATTGAAAAGGACTATTATGTGGAATCAAAGACCATCCGTTCAGCTTCAAACAGCAACAGGCCAGCCAGTTACCGTCTTCGGTGAGACGATGGCGAGGATAACCATTGGAGAACAGACCTTTGAATACGGTGTACTCGTAGCAGACATCACAGACGATTGCATCATCGGATTGGACTTTTTAAGAGACCAGAAGTGTGTTGTAGACGTCGCTAAAGGAGTACTTAGTTTCCCCGAACAAGAAGTATTCCTAGAGGGAGCGAGATCATGCGCAGTTTACTGCCTGAAAAATACGACCCTACCGCCGAGATCTGAAACTCTGGTCAAAGTTAGATTCCCTTACACTGCGTGTCAAGGGCGAAGCGTCGTCATAGAAAACTGCGGCGACCATCCGAGTTGGATCACAGCAAGAACTCTGGCAATGACCGGAAAAGGAGCGCTAGTGCGAGTCATCAATCTTAGCGGAGATGAAGTGCAGCTACGAAGAAACTGTGTCATCGGACGGTGCGATGCAGGTCAATCCATCAGAAGGCTGAAAAGGGCCCGGGAACCGGAATCCTGTCAACGAGATGACGTCACGCCGCTCCTAGCAAATTATAAGGACAAGCTATCTGAGCGGGAACTTGAGCAAGCTAAAAGGTTATTGCTAGATTTCAACGACATATTTTCGAAGGGTGACCATGATTTGGGAAGGACAGGTCTCGTTAAACACAGAATAGACACGGGAGACGCGCCACCAATAAAGCAGCGGCCTAGACGCCTTCCATTTGCCAAAGAGAAGGAGGTAGCAGACATGGTTGCTGAGATGCAGAAGAACCGCATCATAGAACCTTCAACAAGCCCGTGGTCTTCGCCAGTAGTCCTGGTAAAGAAGAAGGACGGCAGCACCAGGTTTTGTGTGGACTACCGGTTGTTGAATAATGCAACGAAGAAGGACAGCTACCCTCTGCCCCGTATAGACGACACACTGGACATGTTGAGCGGCATGAAGTGGTTCTCAACAGTGGACCTTAAGAGTGGGTACTGGCAAGTTGACATCCATCCAGTAGACAAAGAGAAGACGGCATTTACGACCGGAACTAGGAATGGACTGTGGCAGTTCAACGTCATGCCCTTTGGTCTTTGCAACGCTCCGGCGACATTCGAGCGGTTGATGGAAAGGGTACTGGTTGGACTTCTGGGTGATGCATGCCTGGTCTATCTGGATGACATCATTGTCATGGGTCGAAATTTCTCAGAGCATGTCAGTAACCTGAGGAAGGTTTTCACCAGAATACGAGAAGCAAACTTGAAACTCAGCCCAAAGAAATGCACGTTTTTCAAGGAAGAAGTCGCCTACTTAGGTCACATTATTTCATCGAAAGGTGTAAGGACTGACCCAGAGAAGATCAAAGCTGTCCAAGAATGGCCTATTCCAGCTAACAAGACCGACGTGAGATCATTTTTGGGTTTATGCGCATACTACCGGCGCTTTGTCAAGAACTTCTCTGATATAGCGAAACCTCTTCATCGGCTCACGGAAGATAAACGAGTGTTCGCCTGGGACATGGAATGTGATCAAGCCTTCGTCAGATTAAAAGAACACCTCTGCACCAGTCCTATACTTGGCTACCCGAACAGAGAAGGAAGGTTTATCGTGGACACCGATGCCAGCAATACTGGCATAGGCGGAGTTCTATCGCAAGAGCAAGGTGAACGGGAAGTGGTGATCGCTTATTTCAGTAAGTCACTTTCAAAACCTGAAAGGAACTACTGTGTGACTCGTAAGGAACTGTTGGCGGTAGTGAAGACCCTACAGCATTTCAACAAGTATCTCGTTGGAAGACAGTTTACCCTGCGGACAGATCACGCTGCGTTAAAATGGCTCTTGCAGTTTAAGAACCCTGAAGGACAAGTGGCGCGGTGGCTAGAGCAACTACAGGAGTACAACTTCACAACAGAACATCGGAGTGGTAGAACGCATTTGAATGCCGATGCCCTATCAAGGAGACCTTGTCCTGTGGCCTGCAGTCATTGCTCTAAAACGGAGACTAAAGAAGAAGTCCGGATGATTACCACCCAGGGACTTGATAATGAATGGAGCGAAGACGCTATCAAAAAGGCTCAAAAAGAGGATAGTGACCTGAGGAAAATATTTGAATGGAAAGAGGTAGGTCAGAAACCTTCTTGGAGCCATGTAGCATCATCAAGCCCCATC
This sequence comes from Maruca vitrata, assembly GCA_039566165.1. NCBI lineage: Eukaryota > Metazoa > Arthropoda > Insecta > Lepidoptera > Crambidae > Maruca > Maruca vitrata. The sequence continues at coordinate 6,846,604 of CM076926.1, forward strand.
ACGAAAAGTTACTGGGCACAATGGGACAGTTTGGAGATTAAGGATGGAGTACTCTTCAGAAAATGGGAAACACCAAAAGGGGATCAAACGACACTACAGCTGATTGTACCCCGTAAACAAGTTGTTTCGCTACTGAGGTACATACACGATGGGGTATCCGGGGGACATTTAGGCGTGAAGAAGACCCTAGAGAAGCTGAGACAGAGGTTCTACTGGATACACTGTCGGGAGGATGTCGAAGACTGGTGCAAGAAATGTACGACTTGCGCATCAGTAAAGGGCCCACAAACCAGAAGTAAGGGCAAACTCAAGCTGTACAACGTCGGCGCTCCATGGGAAAGAATCGCAGTAGATGTAGCTGGCCCCTTTCCAGAATCCGATGAGGGAAACAAGTACATCATTGTGGTCCAAGATTACTTCTCAAAGTGGCCTGAAGTCTTTGCTACGCCTAATCAAGAAGCAAAGACGGTCGCCAAGAAGTTAGTCCACGAGGTAATTTGCCGATTTGGTGTGCCTCTTGAGATACATTCTGACCAAGGAAGAAACTTTGAGTCAGCACTGTTCCAGGAGGTCTGTCAACTGTTGGGTATGCATAAGACCCGTACTACACCAGCACACCCGCAATCCGATGGCATGGTCGAGAGATTCAACCAAACGTTGGAAAACCACTTGGCCAAAGTTGTGGACGAGCATCAACGAGACTGGGACCAGTACATACCGCTTTTCTTGCTGTCCTACCGATCTGCGATCCACGATAGCACCAGCGCAACCCCAGCAATGGTAAACTTCGGTAGAGAAATGCGGCTTCCGGTAGACGCGTTGACTGGGACACCGCCAGAAGCTCCGAAACCAGTAACCGAATATGCGGCTGACCTACAGAAGCGCCTGGATGAAGTCCATGCTCTCGTCAGAGACTGCAGTCTAAAATCCAGCGAAAGAATGAAAACCCGTTACGACCGCAAAGCCAACACCGACGGTTTCGATGAAGGGAGTCTGGTTTGGTTACACAACCCACTCAGGAAGAAGGGCAAATCACCGAAGTTCCAGCCAAGGTGGGAAGGACCATACAAGATCATCACTAGGCTGAACGACTTAACCTATCGGATCAAACAAGGGACAAGAGGCAAGCCGAAAATTGTTCACATTGATCTATTGGCTCGTTACCATGGGTCAAATGATGCTCGGGACGAGCATGACTAAGAGGGGGATAATGTTACGACCACGAGGGACCGGGCAAGCGGAATTAGTCTTATCGTCGTATGGATAAGGTCTATATTCGCTTGCACGATACTACGTCACACACTCTGGTCGGTCGGAGCGAGCTCCAGCGAGTTCTAGAAATTTCGATCCCCGCGAGAAGATTCTCGACGCCACGCGAAGAGCTGTGTCCTCACTGGGTATAAAAGCGGGATGCACGACGCGACGGGACAGTTCCGATTTGGAAAGCGAAGCGAATCAGTCTCCTGCGAACTAAGAGTGATCGAGTGCGTTACCTGCGAATAGTCAGTGAAATTCAGTGTTTAGTGTGATTCAGTGCTTTAGTGTAATTTAGTGTTCCGTGTTTAGTGTTGTAATTAAGTGTTTCTAATTGTGTTTTTTTAAAGTGTTTAATTGTGTAATTGTTAGTCGATAAATAAATTAATTGTCTTTTGGTGACTTTTGGCGTATCTTGAATTTAACGTACCCCGTTCCCGCAACAATATAATATTTTTTTTTATTTCATTGCATTCCTAAAAACTCTTGTAGATAACGTTAGGATTTTTTAACCAAAGCCTTAGATGGTACCAAAAATAAAAGCACAAAAACACCAAGTGACAAACAAAACAGAGTATAATTAAGGCTCGTTTATCGCTATTAGCGATCTCTTCCGGACAGTCCACAATTTGGACAAAAACAAAGTAATCTTTATTTATCTGAGTTGCAATATTTTATTGGTGAGTATTACGCGTAGACATGAAGAAAAGGGGTCATTTTTCTAACAGGGGTAGAGAATGATTTAATGTTTCTACGTTCAATTAGATTTAAAAAAAAATACTAATTTTAAATGAATGATTTTAAGCCCTAACCCAATGATATTATATATAAAAAGAGGCAGATATGTTATAGGCGTGCTTTATGCCACACAAACGTGCCTTAATCCGGGCACCTTGTGATATACTCGTAGATAGATTCTATTTTCATTTGCGTGCTTTTAGCCTGGGCTATTTTATACTCTAAAACTATCACTTAGGTGAAAATATCATAAAAACCGAGATATTCGCGAAAAATCTTTTTTTGTGAACTTTGACCTTCATATCTTGACGCGGACATGATAGCATTTGTGACTTCTGAAACAATATTTAGGGTGACAAAACAAAGGTCTAATAAATAATTATAGTTTATTATATCATTAAGTACCCAACAGGATATTTTTTACGTTGAATTAGGCCTATCTGATCAGCGGCCGATAAATACTCAGCTCACTACAACATTTCAGCCCGACCCGGCCAAAATGACCGCTCTACGAAATCTCAATTATAATCATAATGTCGCGAGTTGAGAGCCTTTGGGAAATCTAGGCTTCGAATAGCAGGACAGAATTCGTACTGCGGTGTGTTGAATGATTGTGGGAATGGTCTGTATGAAGGGGACTTGCGGTAAATACTGTGTTTGGTGAGACTAGGCGGACATTCGCGGCAGAGATTGATTTTATCCTCAATTTACTTATACTGATATTGTAAAGAGAAAATAAATAATTTTTGGTTTAACGAAAACCATAAAAACTACTGGATAGTAAAACGGTTAATGTTAGGTAAACAATTGAATAGTTTTTCAGAATTTGAAGAATAGGCGTGACGACTGGGTCAAAATCTTATTATTCCATTTAGTCCGTAAGTTAGTTTATACGAAAATATGGGACACATATTTTTCTGTTTTTCAATTGATTAAAAAATGACAAAATTATAGCTTATCAAACATCTGGAGTGGGGGCTTATGACGGTTACACAAAAATTGTACCATAACGTGACGTCATACGAAACTTCTAAGCGCTATATCTTCATAATATCTTTTTTGTGAAACAAAATAAAAAATACGAGTACAATTTTTTTAAATAATCTAAATAACGGACTAATTATATGTTTTAGTCGTCTCGCCTATTACATTTCATTATTCATGATTATCATTTATTATATTACTGTATAAGGCAATTATTTTTTCAGTTGTGTAAACGATGTTACGTGGTGACTGTTGCCTATAATGTAACTTCACTTTATCTTTAAAATACACATCTGTGCTTGATTAATTACTATTTTTATATTCATTTGAGCCAAGATTGGACTGACATATTTTAGAGGTTCAGTTTTAGAACAATCAATCAAAATGCAAACAGAATAATTTACTTTTGATAGCTAAAATTACTACTTTAGCTAATAAAAGTAAATCATTCTGTTTCCCACATCTATGTGTCATAATATCTATTGGTAATATGCACAAAAATTAAATCGAATATTTTAAGTGCTAACGCTTGTATAAGCGAATATAAATAGGTATAATATTATAATAAAACTTCGGGTGAATTAAAATCCTTTCTCTTGAATCGCTCTAGGTACCTATATTTATAAAAAAAGATTTAAGCCTACATAGCGATATAGGGACAGAGAAAGCAACATTATTTTATAATAATAATATGTAGTGATATATGTAAACACAAAATAATAAAACTGGATAGGTGGGATATAATAAGACGCCAAAAATGATTAGATATATACGTCTTTAGGTCTACGAATCAAATCTCTTGGACTATAAATATTGATAAAATGGTTGATTAGACCAAAAAGTGAAAGGTTGGTGATAAATGAGTTGTCTAAACGACAATGGGTATAGTGATACCAAATTTCGACCGGTCTCTCAACCGGCTCGTTGGTCTAGGGGTATGATTTTCGCTTAGGGTGCGAGAGGTCCCGGGTTCAAATCCCGGACGAGCCCGACTTCTTTTTTCAGTTTTTGGCATCTATAAATTATCAGATAATAGTATCTACATTAATTCAAGCATACGTCACGAAGAAGATATTAAAAAAAAATTTTTTTCGTCATTCATTCTAGGATATACAGCCTTAGTCAATGAAAAGATAGACTTGGTGCAATGTGAATAAATATAATGTCTACTTAATTATCGAACGTATTGCTAAATTATTCACAACATACATAATGTTAATCAACAAAAATCGACGTAGCCAGTCTGCAAACAATGATAATATTCGACCTATGAGAAACCTCGCGCTACACAAGCGCCCCTACCGGCGAACTCTTACGCGATTGTCTATTCAAGTGTTGTTACACTTTCAATTATACGACCGATCAGTACTACCGTTCTTCTAAACTCTCTAATCAAGCAAATGGCAAGCACGGGATGTGGGTATTGTTTTTTTTACCCCCCCCCCCCCCCCCCCCCCCCTTTACTCCCCTTCCATTGGTAGCGATGAGCAAACAAAATAGAATTAAATGCGACGAGAGGTTTTATACGAGTCATGTTGCGAAGTTGTATGTAGCTGGCATCTTGATCTAATTATTTTAACCCAATTATATAGGTGTGTTGCTAGTTTTTCAGGTGTTCCATAGAGTGAAAATTGGATTGTGGCATTTGGAATAACTGCGAGAATTCGAGAAAATAATTGTGTTAGTATCAATATTGTCCCAGTTCTTTTTTTTATTGGTTGGAAATACGTTAAAGGAGATTTTCGCATAAAGGAAAAAAATTACATACCCTAGTTAAATGGAGCCCACATTCTCCAATGTCACTGTGAAGAAGTGCTTTCTTGCGAATATTCATGGAGAATTTTCATTGTAAAATCGTATAGATTAATTATTTGATTTACAGCACAACTAAACATAAATAGTCTTTAAGAGGGCAATCATGACTGGAGTATCATAATCGACAGGATGTCGAAACGTCTAGCAGTAAGAAGCTATATATGTTTTGTAGGTAGACCCATAAAGGCTAATTTTAGTGTAATGCGAACGCGAATGTCTAAAATCTTGAATTACCGTAATTAGTAGGTAATGTAAACCAAAATAAAATACCTAATACACTTATATTTGCAGGGACATAAAGAAATTATGGGTATGTATGGGATTGCGGGTGAGATCAGTATTGGAATGGAGTATTACATTCCATTTACTGATGTCACCAGCAGTCACAAAGATGATCTCTGGTTCAGTCGTGAGTGCGCCGCAGCCGTTGAACTGAAACGGACGGCGTACCGCAACTGGAGCCAGGGCTCATGCACTCCGGGATCCTAATATTACTTCAATCAAAGCAGCCTATAACAAAGCCACCAAGGCCACCAAAAGGGCCTACATTAGAGCAGATGCCCAGCGAGTTGCACGTGTTGGCCAGGACCTTATTAGGCATCCCACGGGTAGCCGCTCCTTTTGGCGCCTGGCTAAACATGTGCAATCCAACTTCTGTCTGCCTTCGTTGCCCCCGCTGAAATATCCTAACGGTTCACTAGCTCATCAGCCGCAGGAGAAGGCAGATCTGCTTGCCAATCTTTTGCGGCCAATTCCTGCATTGATGACGGTGGAGCACAGCCGCCTAAAATTCCAGATTGCGGTGCTCATATGCCTGAGATCCGAATCAGGCAATGTGATGTACGTGCTGAGTTGCAGTCACTCGATGTAAGGAAAGCTAGTGGCCCAGACGGTATTCCAGCGTTAGTACTTCAAATTTGCGCAGCGGAGTTGTCTCCAGTACTCACACGCCTGTACCGCCTCTCATATACCTCGGGCATCGTGCCCCGGGCTTGGAAGGAGGCGAATGTTCAGGCCGTCCCCAACAAGGGGGGCAGGTCTGATCCTGCCAACTACCGGCCCAGCTATAACCTCAGTACTGGGTAAGGTGTTTGAGCGGATTATTAACGCCCAGCCCATCCGCTACCTAGAGGATCACTCGCTGCTGCATGACCGTCAATACGGTTTTAGACCAAAACGGTCCACGGCTGATCTTCTGGCGTACGTTCCCCATCTCTGGGGCGAGGCTATGGAGAAGCACGGCGAATCTATGGCAGTTAGCCTTGATATCGCTAAAGCGTTTGACCGTGTGGCATCGTTCGCTTCTCTCCAAGCTCCCGGCATACAGTCTGCCACCTCGCTTATGCGAATGGATTGCGGGATTTTTGGAGGGCGCAGGATTCGTGTCGCTTTGTGACGGACGCACTTCCTGTTTCCACCCAATAAATTCCGGTGTACCTCAGGTTCCGTTCTGTCGCCGACATTGTTTCTGCTGCATATCAATGACATGTTGTCACTAGAGCAACATTCATTGCTATGCAGATGACAACACTGTCCACGCACGTTATTTTAGAAGACCTAGGGTAAATCAGAACGAACCCGAGGAAAAGAGGAACCTTCTTGTCGCCGAGCTTGACGGAGTCTTGGACCGCATTTCCGAATGGGGCTCATGCAATCTTGTCGAGTTCAATGCCAAGAAGACACAGGTGTGTGTTTTTTCTGGTAAAGTGTCTCCTTTCCTTTCCCATCTTACTCTTCAGAGCACCCCCTTACCAATACAGGATAGCCTTAGTATCCTTGGCATAGATGTTTGCCGGGACCAGGACCAGCGGGATTACATCGAGAGCGTCATTAGAACAGCCTCCCGCAAACTGAGGATCCTGAACAGAGTGCAGCGATTTTTCACACCGGTGCAGCTCTGCCTTCTTTATGAGGCACAAGTTCGCCCATGTGTGGAATATTGCTGTCACCTCTGGGATGGCTCCGCAAAATACTTGCTCGACGCTCTCGATAGGTTGCAGCGACGTGCTATCCGTATTGTCGGTGATGTAGAGGTGTCCGAAACTCTGGAGCCTCTACAACTACGTAGAGACATTGCCGGTCTTAGTGTTCTCTACCGTCTCTTTAATGGGGAATGCTCTGAAGAGCTATTTCAGCTAATCCCTCCCTCCCCTTTACACTCCCGAACGACACGTGCAGGACAGCGCTGCCATCCACATACAATGCAGTCGCTGGTGGCTCGGACTAAGAGGTTCAGCTCTTCATTTCTGCCCCGTGCCATTAAGGCATGGAATGCCCTTCCAGCTCATGTTTTCCCTCCCTCCTATGATCCCGGGCTCTTCAGGCGGGGCGTGAAACGGCATTTAAGCAGGCCTTCAGGGTGAGTGCGACAGGCGCAATATGATCTATTGTGCCTGTCGACCTCATATTTGGATCTCACTACCGCTTACCATCAGGCGGAGTGTGGTCATCTTGTTTGCCTATTATAAAAAAAAAAAAAAAAAAATGTGCCTATAATTACTTTATGTATTTACTTTATTTTAGATACTTGTGAAGCTTATGATATACTACCTATACCAAAATATAAACTTACCCTATCTCAATAACCAGTAATTGTTACTCCTTTGTGACAAGAAACAGTTAACGAACTTAGAAATAGGTGAAACTTTCGCTTTGAGAATTTAATTTAATACAAGTCGTATCTATTTATATTTACAACCTCAAATTCAACATAAACAAGATATTCGGTTACTCAGAGAGATTCTCGAAGTAAGGGAGTAAAACTTTGGTAAATAATGGAATTGAATTTTTTATTTTTAAATGTCTTGACCGTGATCACGAGCACTTTACAGAGCTCGAAACGTCGGGTCTAGTAAAATAAAACAAATGCAAAACACGTGAGTTTCATCCGTAAACTAGTTTTATTTTAAATAATGAATATATGGACGTATATAATGATTGATCTGGTGGTTACGCTAAGAACTAAAATCGGTCGTATGAAAAAAACAACTCCATAGGTTTTTAACGTAGGTACGTAAGTTTTCGATAGCCAACTCATGGTACCGCTACTTATACACCGTGAAATTTTAGTGGTTGTTTTCCCGTGGCAGAACGACTTGCCGTTAGTAATACTATCGAATAATGCAAATTATTCTTCGAAAAAAAAAATTTTTTTTTCGATTTTTCAGAATAATAATTATCCAAGTCGAAAACGAGAGAAGCTATCGTTGTTTTTGAAGATGTGACGTATTCAGGTACTGCTTGCCGCATGAAATCGATGCTTAAAGCTAAAGAAGCTCTACACCCTAAGTCATAAAGCGGTTCGAACGTGTTTTCGAGTTACGGTTAAACCTTTCGTAAGATCGGGATTTATTTATTAGAAGATAGAAGATAATGAATATATGGACGTATATATAATGATTGATCCAAAAACATTTTTAACCTCTTATACACAGAAAATCAGTTTTTTCCCTAACTGACTAACGATAGTGGTTTGGAGTAGCCTCGTAATCATCACCGGACTTGTGGGAGTGGATTGATCTCACCCTTAAGAAAAATCATGAGAACTTAGTAGGATGATCGTTCGTCGTTTACTTCTTATTTTGAAATTATTTTAAATTGAAGGACTTTTCAATAAAATTCCACTAACAGAGACATTTATTAAAAAACTTTGCCTCCTATATAAAAACTATAATATTTATTATCAGACTCGAGAAAATATAAATAAAATTACACTGCTACATACCTACACGCACCTGAGCTTAATATTATGTAAAGTGGCTCAAATTGTCTTGTTTAATGATACTTACAAGGGATACGTTCTAAGTGATCATTATTTACAATACGGCCTTTACGACAAGACACTTTGTCAAAAACACATTTGTATTGTATTCAATCATCCAGAATGTGGGAATGAATGTTCTTTTGCTTGTTAAAAAGGTTACTACAATTTTTTTTCAGCATGTTGGATAACAGTAGGCGATATGACTAAAAAAATATAATTAGTCCGTTATTTAGATTATTTAAAAATATTGTACTCGTATTTTTTATTTTGTTTTACGAACAAGAAGATATAGTGCCTAGAAGTTTCGTATGACGTCACTTTATGGTACAATTTTTACCTAACCGTGACGTCACAAGCCCCCACTCCAGAAGTTTGATAAGCTATAATTTTGTCATTTTTCAATCAATTGGAAAACAAAAAAATATGTTGCCCATATTTTTTATAAACTAACTTACGGTCTAAATAGAATAATTAAATGTTGACCCAGTCGACACGCCTATTACGCCTAAGTTTTTATTTAATTATTTATTAATGAGTTACATAGAAACTTAAAACTAGGAATACAGTTTTGAACGGTGCAACAAAAACCAAACTTTTTTTTTTAAATCTGATCCCGTGGTAAGTAGCTTAAGCAATTGTGTTACAGAAATCAGGATCAACAGTGGATACACAAATAAACTTAAATATATTTAATAATACACCCAGACACGGAACAAACACCGATTTTCGTCACACGAATATTTGTCCCGAGTGGGAATCGAACCCACGACTCTTGGAACCGTAGGTTTTGAACCTGAGTCACTAACCACTGTTCCACCGAGCCAGTCAACTTAAAGTTAACTAGCTCATTATTATATTTATTTTATAAAACATTTAGACTCCACTTAATATCAGTATGAAACAGCCCTTGTTACTTATGTTGTCTATTGACAAGATAAATAACATCATTTCCACATAAAGCCGTAAAAAGCATTCCTTTAAATCTTGTAAACGAGAGCCAAATCCGGTGGTGACAAGGCTACTCTTAGCCATCACTATAGATACGTCAGTAAGGAAAAAAAAGCTGGTGTTTTTTAAAATATACAAGTAATTAAATTTTATTTTAAAAAAATGCAATTATGAGTTTGTTATCAAAAACTTAGATTGGTTATTTATTTTATTTTATTCGTCTCATCACGTGAAGTCCCAGAAAATATTAAAACTTTTACAAAGTTTTACGGATTCATCAGACCATCGGTTCACTTGTTGTACTCTAACAAGCAGCTAAAAATGGCACGTTCGAGGAAAAACAAGTATAATTGGACAAAATAAGAAATTCGAAGGAAAAACAAACGTTCAAAATTATGAACACGTTTCACGCTTCCACTCGACATCGATTTATATACTTTCACTTAAGGTGAAGAAGTGCGTAAGCCAAAGTGCCTGGAAACGAAATAAATTATCTCCTCCTTTAGTAGAATAAGCAAGAACAAAATATCTTAACAAAATAGGTGGTGCTGTGTCGTGTCAAAATTAGTTAGTTTAAGTTGTATATCACAGCGACACAATAGTATGGGTATAGAGCGAGCGAGTTGTTATAATATTATTTACGTAGAATCTACAAAAAATTTGAGTTGAAATGAAAAAAAAAATGGTTTGATTTCTGCCTGTAAGCACTTCTTTTGAGTGCTTCTCAAATGAACACCTATCTCCGGCGTTTCTCGCAAATAATAACGTCAAACAAAACTCACATTTGGCTTGTTCGAACCGAATTTAATTTTGCCACCAATAAACGCATTAATAGGATTTCAGTTAGTTCGTGTTTGATTTTGAAAGCCGTCAGTACTCGGTCCGGAGTCCTAGTCGTTCCCGATATGAATTCTGTATTTGACACAAGAACATGAGTGCTAGGAATCAAGTGAGGCAATACGAATGCGACACATTAATAAGATTTGATCGTTGCAAATTTTCACTGACATTTTACTACTCTTATAAAGAGGTTGTCATTAGGTTTGTTTTATAAAAAAATATTATAAGACTAAATAAAAAGAGTTTGTTTACCCTACATCAATAAATATTTTAGTAGTAATAAGGCATCCGACCGATTTCAGCCATGGCGGCCGATCTCAATTGAGATCAGCCAAGTGCGCAGGACATATTATAGTGCACAAGTGTGCGCGCAAACACAAGTGCACTCTCTATTCCCTTACTCTCATAATTCGGTGAGACGGTAATCCGACATGACCGATGAGAGATCGGGCGCAGGACCACCGGCTTAACGTGCTTTCCGGGGCACGGGCGTTCAACCGCCAACTTCCTAACTCCGGGCTGAGTAATTTCATTACAGAAAAACTCACACAAATTTTGCCCGACCCCGGATTCGAACCGGGGACCTCTCGGTCCTAACGCAGCGCTTGCTACCAATGGACCAACGAGGCAGTTAGTAGTAATAACAACAGAATAAAAGTATTATTATGATCTTGCTAACTTTGAAATTGAGCTAGATCAGTTCTTTTCCTCTTTAGCTTTCTATCAGTTTGGGTTGGCAAAATAGTGATATTTGCGTACATCGTAGTAAATCACCGACTACACTATAGGAACCATTACAACCCGTACTAGTGACCAAGTCCGAGAATACTAGCAGAGAATAATAGAGGAAGATTCATGAATTTCCGCCTTTCTATCATCGCCGTGCATTCGAAACGAATCCACAAAATGTATCATCCGACGCATTCGCATTCCGAAAGCAGAATCGCGCGGCTCACGTGCACCATGCAATTCAGATGAACGACGATTTTAAATTCCGTATACAGTGCCCAATTCGCCGTCGTCAATACGAGTGCGCAGCAATGTTTCCAATTTGCTAGATTGTTCCGAATTTGAACGGCGGCGGTACAAAGATAAATAGAACAAATTGTTTCACGATTTCCATACGTATTTCTTGAACCCAAGTGGGCACGCGTTTGAATTTAAACCCTAGTGTCAGTCATTAGAGTCGAACTTCATTTTCCACTATATCTTGACAGCCAGTGCGTTTTAACTTGATTGTCAAAGGAGTTTTAATATCTCTTTGTTAGTGATTCATTTCTTTGAGACGTCTTCGGTTTCTACAGGATTGTTTGACAAATTGTTTTGTAACTAATCACTGTTTGTTTTGAGTTTCAGTTAGCACTTTTTCATATTTCTGAAAGGGTATTGTTTCATGATTCATTTTATGGTTTTAGATCTTTCTTTTTTACGAATGAAGAAAATGCCGTTGATATAAATGGGTTAGGTATTAGGTAATCATGACGTTATACATAACTGTCATAGGTCATATTGAATGAATTCATATAATTAAAATTGAAGTCAGGGGATACCAGTCACAACTATCTGTCCGGTGGTTGGTGAACGGTATACGGGTAAGCGACCCCGGCTCCTCGAGCTACTATCGACTCAGTCCAAATCATCCGAGGCGATAGTATCCTTCCTCCCCTTTTCCTTCCCACAACCCGTCACGTCACGTTTCCCACAGAGGTGAAAAGTGGATCGCTGGAAGTGATCTCTGCCTACCCCTCTGGGAAAAAGGCGTGATTTTATGTATGTATGTATGCATATAATTAAAAGGCAGACTATTCAGACATAGCTTAAAGTTCATGTTTCAATCTCTGTTTTTTTTTACGTAAAGAAGAGCTAAATCAATCTGAATCATAATATGCTTAGCTGAGTCCCGAAACGCAAAGTAGGTTAATTACTAACGTCTTTAATTGTCAATCAAGGGAACAAGAGACAATTAATTAAGTTTCGAATTGCTTCGACTGAAGTCGAAGAAGCAAGGGAAGTATGTTGATACTCGTACTTGATTGATTTTTTACATGTTTATAAGCAATCCACCTAAGTTAACGGATTACTCTCGTGTATTACGATTTAAACATATTATTTAGAGACTAATTTTTAATTTCAAATGTGTAGTGTTCGCATAAATTTCTAATATAATGAAGCTGAAGTGTTTGTTTGTTTGAACGCGCTGTTCTCATAAACTACTGACATACATTTTATTGTAAAAATATTTTTTTTATTGGATAGACCATTAAATGTATCAAGGAAGGCTTTCGGCTCAAGGAAGCAAAGAAATAGTATGCAAAAACCCGGAGAAAACACGGTAAAAGTCCCTAGCACATCCGTAGATAATATTGTGTTTGTTTTTCATTCAATATTTCTAGTCTTCTTCTTCTTCTTATCGTATGGTTGATGAAAAACCTGGTGTCAGAGTTTTTAAGCCGCCCGTAGGCCTCAGACATGGCTTCACACACCGTTGAATTTTTTTTCAGGTGTGCTGGTTTCCTCACAATGTTTTCCTTCACCGTTAAAGCGTCGAATGATGGTACATATGAATTTCAAATTTGTAAAACACATTGGTACCTGGCGGGGTTTGAACTGGCAACCTCTCGCATGGCAAGCCACGACCTTAACCACTTGGCCATCGACGCTTTTATTTCTAGTTAAAACCACACATTTGTGCTGTCATAAGTTAAAACGTAGTATATACATCCCTCACCCTTGTAATCTCCTTCCTTCCTCCTTGTAAATATATTATAATCTATTTTAATGACAAATTTGCAAAAATATTGTGTTTGTTCAATCCCATGAAACAATAGCTACCTAATCTCTGCAACCATTTAAACCCACGACTTTGATTACTGTACAATAAAATAATATTTACTTGAATTCTTATAAATATTTTTTTGAAATACATACAATAAAGTCAAAATTTTAATTTTAAACAAAATATTCATGAAGAGTTTGCAACTGAAACACAAGACGTTATTTAGCATGAAAAGTGGCATTTAGCTTTTAAACCTTCATAACTCTCGGCTACCTTTTAGCCGAAATCATAATATAAGAACCCACCGCTGCCATAATTCCCGATATTCTGCGTAAGTAAGTATATAGGTTAGGTTATGCTCCGAATCTCGCATGTTTCACAGCCTCGATCCATCGGAAAGGAAGTTACGATCTCATAAGTTATTACCGACCGATACCGCAGACTACCATATTGTTTACTAGGGTGGCAAGCTAAAGGCTGTTAAAAGTCACACCTGGAAGGGGAGAAAATTGTTTCATTTTAGGAAATTGAAGCCACGCTATGGCATTGTAAAAAGTGCTGGGGTGGAATTTGTAGGGGAAAACTCACGTCTTGTGTTTCTTCGTCAAGGTGAAATAAAAAATATCTGGGACATTCCCACACACTAATCTCTAAATACCGGATTATATGCAACATAAAAAGCTTGTTATATGCATGCAAATATGCATGAAAAATGCTTGAAATATGCACGAAAATATTCAAAATATGCAAAATTAATTCCAAAAAAAAAAAAACTTACTACTTTTCTCCTTTTTTGGGGACATCTGTCAGTTAAATTTTTTTTATTTCAAAATCACCATGTAATTAAAAAAAATTTTTTTGAAATTAGTTTAGAAGTACAGTAATATTATATGAATTTATTTATAATTGTTGTCAACGCTGCTGACTGTGTTCCGAAATGTAGAAAATGTAATTTCAAAACGCAGGGTGAGTGAAAAATATTGTAATGTTCATCACACAAATATTTATCCCAAGTGGGAATGAAACCCAGACTCTTGGAACCACCAGGCAGGGTCACTAACCACTGTTTTGACCGAGCCAGTCAAATCGATGTTAAGTTCAGTAGTAATGGATGGGAACGAATTTTCTATGATGGATCATATTATATCTTATTTAGCGTAAGTTTTTTTTCGTATTCTTTTCTGTACTGGTAATATCTGGATGACCTAACTATAAGTAGGAAGATACGGAAGAATATGAAACTGATTTGACAAACAGCGTTATTCTTAAGAAAATTAAATGTTTTGGTTCCAATAAAATTGCTACAATTATTTTTATAGTTAGTGATTTCTAGTGGAAGGTATTGAATCGGTCTTCCAGCTAAGCCTTAGATTGCTTTTGGCCGATGACCAAACGCAATAGATTTGTAATTGAAACTTGAATTCTAAAGCTCCATTTTAGAGTCCTGTTACGTTTGACACTTACGGATCACAAACACTGATATTAATGTTAAGTACCAAGTACAACAAATGGAAAAAATATTAAGGAATAATTAATCAGGTTAATAAACAGTGAAGACACTATTTTAAACGCCGGTCTAATTATTCTATTTTTTTTTCTTTTTGTGAAGATTGAAAGCAAAGAAAAAAGAGGTGTGGCGATACATAATTAAGTTTGCTGTATTTTCAGACAAAACACAAATTATGATTATTATTATCATTCTAGGTAAACCTAGGCCTATAACCTTCCTGCATAATATTTGCATTCGGTGGCAGTGAAGCTAAAGCGAAATTCATCGATGCCATGTATTCGAATTTACATAGCTGGTCGATTGGATATGTCTCAAGACTTAAATGGATATTACAGAAGATCGATCCATAACCCATACGCCGGCTGGCTGGGCCGATGAACTGGAAATATAAGGAGAGATAATGTGCCCGGTGGGCAGGGCCCGACATTTTTGCCGCACAGCGAAGCAGTTTTGCCGCCCCAAAGTTAATAAAAAGTACTCGTGCATTCAACTATTTATTTTTTAGACTGTGTTGAAATGGAGGATGGAAGTGGTCTTCTGATTTTTGCACCCTTTTAAATCTAAATTTGCCGCCCTTCATTTTTGCCGCTCGTGTCGAGCTGCCCTGAATAGGGCCCTGGCTGTGGCGAGTCGTTTGAAGTGTTAGATATGGTAATGGTATAGCCACAGCTAGTTTGAGATAAAATGAACATGCTTGAGCTGTAAGAATGTTCTGATATGGACACTTTGCTAAACAGTATGTTTAGTGAACTCTCGAAATGCAAAAAGGAATTTGTAGAAGTAAGAGTTTTTGTAACTATAGGCAAAAAAAACACATGAGTTTAATCTTGCTACTGAATTAGTAGCACGTATATACGATACAAATTTTCTAATTGTCGTCGACACAATGTAACGTCAATATAATAAAAAAATCAATACCTAATTGACTTCAATGACTTCCGAAATAGGAATTTTGACCGGAAGTTCAGAAAGAATTTCAGCGCTATTAAGTTATGGAATAGTAAGTGCTGTATTGTGGTTGATTGCGTGACTTTCCTATCAAAAACCTGCCTTAATTTTTATTCTCATAATTTTCCGATCGATAACAATCATAAAATGGGTTCACTATATTTCCCAAGTAGAATCTATGGAAAAATTAATGTGAACGAATTTCAAATAACAAATTTCAACATGGACGTGTAGTTATGTGCCGCCAATCGCGTAAAGAAAGCTTTTATGTCCTTACATTCGGAATCCAACGAATCGTAGCAATATCGACGACGTTTATTACTTTTATTCTTTGAAAGGAAAGAGCGAAAGAATGAAAATTAATTGTCTTTATTTGGCACTCGAAGTAACTCACGAATTATTTGTAATATAATGATAACTGAAAGAAATTTATAGGTTTTTAGTGTATACGAAATTAAACATACAGCAAGGGTTTCAAGGAGTTTTATTGCATCTGATATTTTAATGATATCTGAAGAAATACTTCTCCTTACTTTGACTTCTCTGATATTATAACTTAACCTAAACCTTCTTACTGTGTTGCTTGCTTAGGTCTATAGGTATAGAAATCTGTTTTGTATTTTAATCTGTGCCTTAATCGCTTAAGTAATTGCTTTTAAATAAAAAACACAATATCTCAAAGTTGAATTATCTTTCATTTTGCCTCAATTCCTAATATTGCATGGGTATTAATTGCTATTGTGCAATGGCTTGCTGAGATAATGCTACTTCATAAGAAAATCAGGTCAAGTAAATTATGAAAGGTTGAAATATAATAATTCTATTTAGCACTAAGCCTTGTTAATAAATTAATTGTGCATGTTATTCCAACCGCAGTTAAGTGCTCAATAAAGATAAACTTAGACTAGGATTAACATTTCCGTGACTAACTGCCGTGGCAAAACTAACCATTCAAAGTGCTTGGTTAAATAGCGTGGTGAATGCTTAGCTATTTCAAAGCACCATTTAAATTGCCTTATGCTTTAATGTCCATCATAAAACAGTTTCTACTGAAATCAATACACTGGTAGGTAATGTACGTACAAGCGGTTGATTTTCCCTTGCCAATCGCGTAAGCTCTCGTGTAACGAAAACGTGATTAATTCTGAGCCATCAAACTGTCTGTTCAGGTCTCAATGTATTCATTCCCTCCCAATAAACATGGTGAATTATGACTATATCGTCCATAAAAGGATCCATACGATTGCGTGTTAGGTTGATCCGAATCTTGATAGTACGGATGCAAATATGGTAAATAATGAAATTGTTTCATTTGCAACTGTATCCTCATTACATACTCAAATATAAACAGTATGACTCATAACACCGTCCTGGTGCTTATTGGATGCTTACTCAAGCAAAACATACTAAGCAGATACCTTTTTAGTTACCTAATTAAATTGTCGTTTTTTTTTTTTCAATATTTGTCTGTGTAGTTTTATTTTTTTTTTTTAATTCAGAAATACGACTACAAGCTTCAAGTCCTCTTAATAGCATGCACGTGATTCAGCAAAAGTAGACAATGTGCAACTGATTTCACGACTGGGCAGAAGTGAACGGCAGGCATTGCACACAGACGGATCTAGACCATTCTATTCGAGAGCCAGCCGTAAGCGTGACTTATCTTAGCCCTAAAAGTGCTGTTCAGGCCGGCGGTTTGGCCTGCAGCCAGACCAACGATTGTTGCTTCCTTGCCCGTTTTATTGCTTAGCTTAAGCGATTCACGACAGTTGGTCCCGTTGATAGTTTTATTGGTGAGGTTGCTCGAGTTGGAAGATTTATCTTTACGAGCAACTCGATTGAAGTTTTTTATGTTGACTCGATCAAACTGTGGGGTTTATTGAGAGCTGACTTAAACAGCAGTGATTTTCAAGCCATCGATTCGAATGAGCAAGGCACTTAAAATTTTATTTTTCAATTTTATGTACTTTTACTAATGAACCCACATTTAGCGTAACGCTCATGTAAGATTAAATGTAGCTAGCTACATACATTGACAAGTATTCGTACTTACTCGCGTAAAAGTTATAGTATTATATATTATTCTGACCCTATAATTTGAGATTTGGTAATTTTAGCTATGGAAAATTATTATATTTTATTGTTTAAAGATTACCTTATAAACAGACATTAATCAATCTGGATTTGCTTCGTGTTTTGCTAACAAGCTTTGTATAAAATAACAATTAACCGTCGAATATTTCAATTGAACAAAATTGTCATCTGAGTTGAAAATACAGAATAAATTAATTCAGCTCAATCGTTTGTCCTAAATTGGATTGTGCCATCGGCCTGTCAGATATTAAGGGACTAACAAAACAACCGACTGATAGTCAGTGGAGGGTCTTTATTATGCAACTTAGATAATTGATAATCAAAGTATTAAGTCTAGGTGACTGTGTGAGGGATTTCTCTTCTCTCTGTTTCTATTTTCTTAGTATAGATTTAAAGACCATGTAGATATTTTTATTTGTTGTTTTTAATGCTATTAAATTTACTATGTTGATATTTGTAAACCTATCATTATAAAGATTTAGTATTTTAGTGGCTTGACTGGCTCGGTGGAACAGTGGTTAGTGACTCAGGTTCAAAACCTACGGTTCCAAGAGTCGTGGGTTCGATTCCCACTCGGGAAAAATATTTGCGTGACGAACATCGGTGTTTGTTCCGTGTCTGGGTGTATTATTAAATATATTTAAGTTTATTTGTGTATCCACTGTTAATCCTGATTTCCGTAACACAAGTGCTTAAGCTACTTACCACGGGATCAGATCAATGTATGTGATGTTGTGTAATATTTATTTATATTTAGTATTTCGTAGAAAATGTGATAATTCTTTATCAAAAAGTAAAAAAATAATCAATAACGCAAACAGTTAATTTTATTGAATGAAATTCCAAATTGTGTTTAACTAAATCATTGCTTTAAAAAATCAAGCAAGAACATACGGCCTTATTAGACGAAAAGTTATTTAGTTTTGTTACACACAAGTAAACGTGATAGTAGTAAAACTTAGGAGCAGTGACATACCCATATTATATCCATTGATATTGAAAATCGCAAATCATTTTGACGCCAACAAAATGTGTACGCAAGGCATTGCATAAATCGTCTGCAAACGGCACTCATGATGACGACTTTCGCTTCCATTACCGAGGGACACCCTTATATTCGCGTCATCTCTTTTCGTCTTGGACCCTTCGTAATAGATCAAGTGCCCTTTGCAAATTTCGTAGGAGATTGCCATGAAAATATGTAATGCCTCATAAATTTGACTAATAGCGGCAGATCGTTGTTAAGATTCTTGCTTGGTCAAGCCATTATCTGATTTTCGGTAAATTGTTCGTCTATCGTCAAAATATGCGGACACTGCATAAAAAATAATAAAGTCCACAACTTTCATAAATCAAACCTGTATTTTTCTTCTATTTGATTATGTGGAAATTTTAAGTAGCCCATCAAACTTTGTATTCAGTATACCTATTAGGTTTTTAATAACAAATCTTTTGAAAACCAAAATTATCTCCTAGCGCAGTAAACAAAACCTCCAAAATCTTGCGTTGGTGTCTCTGACTATAATAGGAGCCGTCGTGCAACGTGAAATAAGTACCCTCGCCGAGTAATAAAGGGCATTGGAACGGCCAATGCTATTTTATAGAGACTGACATCCTTGAACCATTTCCCTGAGACGAAGAAAAACAAGTCTCCCGATAGCATTAATTCAATGGTGTCCTCAATTCCACTCCTGTTATTTTGAAGTAAGCAGTAATTTCAATGAGCGATGGTTGAACAAATCGCTAGCGTATTCTGTAAGTGGAAATAAACGACGACGCAGCATTAGATTCTGCATTCGTCTAACCTGAAATGAAACCCAATTGCTCATTAAAATAAACAAGTTACTTGGGCTGAAACCCATAATTAGTTATTAGTTTCAATTTATGAATTTTTTTTTTTTTTTTTTTTTAATTATAAAGGTTCTGCCAGAATATCAGCGCTGTAGCGGCCTAGCAGCCGCTGCAGCACATGCTGAGGCAGAACCTATTGATCTCATCTACTGTATGTGTGTTTGTTAAACTTTGTAAATGTATGTGATCAATAAATGTTTTCTTTCTTTCTTTTTTCTTTCTTTAAATTATTATGATACCTCAAAATAACACGACATACTTGGTAATTTGTACGATTAAAACTTTTAATACATTTCTAAGCACACATTTTTTTATAAAATTAAGTTCTCTCGAAACCGAAAGAACTCATATTTTATTAACATTCCTTTATATCAATAATTTGTTTTTATACAAATAGTGAAACTAAGTATACAATATGATAAAATCACCATTTAGAAAAAAAAACCCTTTGAAGATCCAGGTTTCTGTTCAAATACTTCAATTCCTTAAGGTATCTAAGTAAAAAAATAAATCTGGTCTTCAATTGAATCGGTGGACATTGAAGGTAGGGAGCTTGATCATCAGATAAAAAATAAAAGCGTATTTTCTTAGAAAAACATACGGCGAATTTTACACTCAACCCTGATCTCAACATTTTTAGATAAACATTACTTTATTTATTCAAGAACATAAAAGCAAAATAGATTTAGAAATATGCTACAAAAATAAACCTTTTTTTCATGTACATGTAGTAGGATTTATCGCATCTCTTGTAATAAAAAAAAAACAAAACAAAAATATCATCCAAAAGTCGGCTAAAAGCGTTTAGTTAAGAAAACAAGGAAATAATCAAAACAAACTAACTTCCGCGAGGAGAACCCAATCCGACGTAAGCTCCTCATAATACCTTCACAACTTCACGTGTTGTGTGAGGTTTCTTTTGGCCTTGTAAATTCTCTTAAGATCTTTGCTCTATAGACATTGAATTGTTTGTTTACGTCTTTGTTATTGGCCTTTGATGTATGTACCCATATACATAATACACTCTAATCTTGTGTAACTACGTTCACACTTCCATAAGCATAAGTAAACAAAAACTTCACTACATTTACTATCAATAAGATCAATCGATCAATCTGACGGTAGACAAGAAACATCTTTTGTTTATGAATTTGACTGAAACCGTTCTTACCTATCGTAAAATAGAAGTATGTCGTGTTTATCATATTCAGGCACTTTTAACGTCATTAACAGTACCAATCTTTTTAAAAGCTCCTTAAGTAAATTTATTTAACTAAAAAAAGTATTCGTTTTACATAAATAGTACTAACTTTAAAGTTATTTCTAAAACTTTTTTTGGAAATGAATTATTATTATTATTATTATCAATCATTTCCAATGCTCGGGACTACAGAGTCCCGGATTTTTTATTATTATATTACTTTAAAAACATTAGTTCGGATATTCGTTACGGATATTTTTTGGAATAATGATTATTTATTGATGTTTGAAATGAAATAGTTACGTTCTCTCTTACAACAACGCATAGATTATACCAGAGCCGCTCTAAGTTGACTGATTTGACACATGTCAGACTGACTGCTCACTAGTGTGAGACAACGGTAACATTGCCGAAGTATATATCTAGACACGCGGTAGCGTGTCAAGCCAAGTTCAAGAAACAGAACTGGCGAGCCGCACCGTGTGTAATATTACACGAACCATTTAGAACCACTTTTGAACCCCTTATAAATCAAAAACTATTTCACATAAACGTATCAAATTTGGCTCATATATTGTGACTTGCGAGATAAATATGTGTTCTAAATTTCATAAGCTTATCTCAAACAGTTATTTAGATATTAATGTCCAAAAATCCTCATTTTTATCATTGACTGACTGACAGATCAAAATTCTAACCCATTTCCAAATGACCTAGAGAGTTAAAATTTGGTATGCAGATAGGTAATTACATGAATACAAAGGAATAAATAAAAAACTGGCAATTTTTTAATAATTAGGTTAGGTTCAATTATGAACGCTTAACATAAATACCTAATTAGTGCCTAATCACGCTTATATACCGGGGAAGGCAGAGCACTAAGTATATATTTAGGTATACTTACTTATTTACAATTAAGAGTAGGTACTTATAGTCGGTTTTCATATTTATTACTTAGGGTAAGTACCTACATAAAGTCTAGTTTTAGTTTTGAATTTGTCCTTTTCTAAGGACCCACGGCGTTACGATGATATATACTTTTCTACAAAAAGTAATGATATCCAATCAAAAACATAAATGTGAAATGAGAGCCAAGTTCAATATTATGATAATTGCCTTGGTTGTTGACTTCAACGACAAAAGAAGTGAGATCTAAATGGGTGCCAAGTTCAATGGTCAACCCAGAAATTTATTTATAAGTAACACTACAACATACCTATCATATCTTCTTATAACATAAGATAATGTATGGTGGTAGCCTATGAAGGTCTGTCTTGGCTAGTTTATATAAACCTATCAAACTTATTATTATGTTCGCTCGCTAGTTTCTACCAACAATCCAAATTTTCGGAATTATAAAATAAAAACCGACAAATACTTGTAGGCTAAGAACTTGCGACGGCTATAATTCATATATGAAAACTAGCCAAGACAGACCTTCATAGGCTACCACCATACATTATCTTATGTTATAAGAAGATATGATAGGTATGTTATAGTGTTACATATAAATAAATTTCTGGGTTGACCATTGAACTTGGCACCCATTTAGATCTCACTTCTTTTGTCGTTGAAGTCAACAACCAAGGCAATTATCATAATATTGAACTTGGCTCTCATTTCACATTTATGTTTTTGATTGGATGTAACAGTTATTTCCACTTTATAACCAAGCAAGGTCTAATATATAAAAACATATTTTATTCACATCCAGAAGATTGAATTGAAGTTTCTTATTTAAAAATATATTTATTTTTAATCTACAATACTTATTAAATCCTTCATTCTATTTTTAAAAAATACCTGGTGAGTATTACCCACTACATCACTATGAAAACGTGTCAAACGGCGTAACCTTGTAAAAGCGTAATTCAAGAGTGGAAATTTTAAGTTTTCTTTTTATATTAAATTATTTTAGGTAATAAATGACAAATAATTAGGTAATAAGGTGCATTTGACATTTTGAAATAACGTCTTATTTTTAAAAGTTGTTCTTTATGATTTGCTAAATATGTTCCTCTTAACAAGGATAAATGCAAAATATAAAATTGAAACTGTCAAATCAGTCATCTAAGAGCGGCCCCGGTATACCAATTTTTTATAAATAAGTTGGTGTGGGTAAAACGGGTATTCTTTCGTTTTAGAAAAGTAGTATGAAACAAGTATAAACTAACTCGGTGCCTGGAAACTACCAAACACAAAGTTAAGCATCTCAAAAAATGTAAAAGTGGAAATCGAGAAGCCCAACACACATGTGCCTCGAAATGTGATAACCGTTACATTATACTTTTTATTGGAGTTGGTAACTCCTTGAACGGTACAAGAAAATATCGGGCATGCTCCCATAATATTTACATAGGTGCCCCGAGATCCACGCCCCATTAATATCGCTCAGTCGACTTAGCATCGTAAAGCCAGAAAGATAAAGGTGAAATTGCCTTGCCGTGAAGGTGCAAGTTGATGGAAGAAAATTTTGCAGACAATTGTACGGTGAGCGAACGAATTTATACCATCACTTTGTTTTGTAGTAAATTCATATATAGCAGTAGTGTATCGGTGTTATAAGTTTATTACTGCAATCCGTTTCAATTGCGGCTTTGTGAAGTTATGAGTGCGGCCGGGCTTATGAAGGCTGTTGTGCGGTATTCTCGTTTGTTCCGAAGTGGTTTAATTGGATTTAAGCGTGGCTTATCATTATTTTTTTCCAACAATAAAGAAAATGACGATTTTATTTTGTAACTGCATTTTTTACCTTACACCTTTTTCACCTGCAACGTCAACGTATTACGTGTATAGAAGAAACAAAACACCAAAATTAGTCTGACATTATTATATTATTATATTAACTATGTATTGATATTATACCTAATAAAAAAAGACATCGACGTGACTGTAAGTAAAAAATATTTGCTACATCAGTAAAATAAGATTTTTTGTTCGGAAAGAGGACGCCTATCTTTCGCAGAAATCTTGTGATTTCTTCTACATTTTCTACGTCTTGTGACTTGCCGAACCATTACTTACCGCAACCAATAAGTGGGTCAAGTTGAAAGTTTTCAAATAAACCGTTCCATTTGTTTAATGCGATGAACCGAGAACTATGCAAGAGATACAAATAAGAAACTAAGCGAACTTCGCCGACGCAGATCTCAAGGAATTTCTTATTAGCTGAGTTTGTTTAAGGGCAAACTTCGAGATTTGATTTGTGCTTTTTACTTACCGTGTGTTTAAATTGAAATATTTTGAAGATAGAAAGCTAAAAAGTTCTCTTCAATTAGAAGAAACCACATTTTTGCGGTACATTTGGCCAACTATTTCGGATAAAATGTTAATATTGTGATTTAAACTCATTAATAACAAAAGACTCATGAATTTTTAGTAACAACATCACTACATAGTAAAGTTAAATTGTTAAAACTACGCCACGGATTTTGATGGTTTTTTTTTTAAATGGTAGACAGATCAAGAAGACAGTTTTTATGTATCATATACCAGAAGCGAAGGGAAGGCGGGTCCTTAGTTTATATAATAAATATATTTTGCATGATGTGTGATGTTTCATCATATATTTTTTTGTAGTTACAACAAATTCAAAGTACAAAACTATATGTATAAATGTGTCAAGTGAATACAAATCTGCACCTTATACATCAACTTGTTACAAGCCCTCGAAAAAAGAGCAATAACTCAGATAATTCCTGAAGTGGAAATGATTGTACAATAACATGACTGACACCTCTTTACAATTATATCAGAGTGTAATGGAGCTCTTTTAACGCGAGTGAAATAAAAGTCTCATGCTGACAATAGGGGTAGGTATGGTTCATACAGAGAGACGTGGTATCACATTGCGCCGCACTTTTCGTGGTTAATATGCGGGTTGGCTTATAGTAAGTACTACATTATGTTTGGTTGTAGTTGGTTATTTGGTCAGATAGACCGAAAGTAATCGGTAGGTACATTTTTGAGGAGGGTAGATACTTACGTATTGCGCTCGTTTTTTGTTTGTAATTTCCTTCCATTTTTATTGTAAAAATATTAAGTATATTTGATACTTTCACAAAGGAAAATAAGTATCCTTAATTTGGCAGAATCATGATGGTAGAAAGAGAGAAAATAGTACGTATTACTTTTAATAATTATTACTATTAAAAGTAGAGTAAGAATAATAAGGTGAATCGTTTAAACACATTTAAAAAAATAAAGAATCAATATTAACGCCCTTTACATTCAAGCATCATCTGGCCTGGCTCATACATAGATTTGAGACAACATAATCATACAGATTATAATAGATATTTGTCGCTCGCGACCACGATTGGTGTAACCCAGTCGAAACGTCGGGCAGTAAGTAGCTATGTAATTTGCTACTCCTATTAACGCGTGTAGACCCATAAAGACAAATATCTATTGTAATGGAACGCGAAAGTCTAAAATCTTACATACAGATTATGTATCACACAAACATCATCATCACAACATGTGACGAAACGCCCTATACGATAAGAGCCCTTAATCGTACATCATCCATTATAATATACCGGCCCATCCATTCTGCACCATTTTGTAAATTACGTCTTCGTTGTCAACATATTTTACCAGAGTCATTTGCAGTACCTGTAAAAATAGGGAACAAAAACATTAGCCTGTTTTTTGGGAAATCGGGTAGAGACTATAACAAGCGATAAAAGTCTAACAGAAACTGGCAATGGTAGTTTGTACTGTCAAAACAAAAAATAACAAATGACCGAGTCTACCGCAGTAAACGTGAAAACGAAAGGCCAAATTCACAATATCTGAATTTTTAAAAGCCCAATCTTAGCATTATGACGCTCTTATCTGCTACGACTTTTTGGGAAGTTACCCTAATTTCGCAAAATGACGACACGATGGCGTGGCATTTCATTATGGCTTATACGTGTTGAGGGACACATTACCAGTTTTTAGTGCTCGGTCTGGCAAGTTAGGCTCAATTTTGAGGCTTAAGCGAGCAGTGCTTAAAATAATAGATGAAAGTTTTGTTTCCATACCAATTGAAGTTCAAAATATAAATCATATTTTAGCGTTCCTTTTCATGATATTCGAATAAGTACACTTCCACATAATGTTTTAAATCGAAGGTTTATTTTAATTCAATAAACGATGACAATGTGGCATTGACATTTCCTGATCGCTAGATTCGTTAGACCATTGATCGCTTGTGTTCCATTCATCAAAATATCACTCTACATTCACACAAATAAGCCTCACGATTAATAGATGCTAAATTTTTATCAAAAACAAAGTGTAAAAAACACAATCTATTATGAAATATATGTATACCCAAAATATACCCGAAATATTGCCAAAGCTCCTATGTGTACATCTACATATTTAGTGCCGTGTATACTACGACACATGTAAACTTCGCACGATATTCGCTGAACCCGTGAAAACTGCAGTAAAATAATCCATGCAGCATCAAGGTAACTGCGAGCTACGATATTTGAGTTCACCGACTTGTTTAACTAGTACTTGGTGCCAAGTTTTACGGCCCCTTTAATATTGCAGCTCTTAAAATTATTTAAGGCGTGTAAAAGTTAACTTTATCGTTGTTTCTTTCGCGGATTACATTAGTAATGCCTTTTTGGGTTTGGTGTCAGGGCTTACAAAATTTTAATTTAAAATTTCTTTGTTCATAGACGCTTTTTACTCTCACTAAATCGTCATCTAAAACAAAGTGACTCTACCATTAGTAACGAATGCCGATTCTACCGAAAACACTACATTTTTTTCCTTTTTCACACAGTAAAATGATAAATATTAAAGAGATAGCTTTTTGCTATAGATAAAATAAAAGCACAAAAATTTCATTAATTTTAAGCCCAGATAACCAAGACATTGAAAATTGAACAAATGTTATAACTTACACCATATCCAAAACATCAAAATCGTAAATGGGAAATTTATGACCAAACCCTCAAAATATGTATTGAAATAGTAATAAAACAAGATTAAATTAAAGGGATGTCATTGTTAGAGTTTAACGATAATCATAAAATATAACCACAAACTATCAGTCCTGTCCCTTATGGGATAGCTTACGGGGTATCTACTACGTTTTAACGTATTCCCGGGTAAAAAAAATAAGATTTACCACAAAACCTTTCTTGGTTAACTGTACTTCGCTTATTTTCAGTAGTTATGAGAATGATCTAGGTAGATCTTGCAGGCTTTAACCTCTGTAGTTTCGTAGCAATGTATGTAAATTATGATCTACATGGCCGTACCTTTTTCGGATTGCATTGTCTTCGATTTTTTATAGCTTCAAAACAGATAGAAAGTTAGATTGATACAAAACTGATAAAGCTTACATTAAACACGACGATACTATAAAATGGTTCCTTCTAAGAATCGTTGGGCGTGGCGAAGTTCCACTACGCCACAGCAAAGGTCTAAGGAATCCATTTGAAGGATTTAATCACAAAGCGCATTTAATCGGCTGATGCCGGCGGTGTTGACTAACATATGCTAATGGCCGCCCACGGACTACGAAGCTAGGGTATCTAAACTGCGGAATAACTGAGGCATTGGATGCTTTAATCTAAATGGTGGAACTGTACGAGTTTTAGGCATTATGAACTTGGAAATAATGATCATTATTTCAGATTTATAAAGATATTTATTCTTGCTAAATAATTACTGATACCAAATGTATGGTATTTATGATGTCCGACTTGACTAAGCCAGAATTAATACTCTTATCTATTCTCATCGATAAAAAACGTGTCCTGCATGCATGCATATAAGATGCATTTTATTATACTTACTAATAAATTAGAATATTTTGTCTTAAAAACTTTCAAGTATCTTTTTACGTACACAAACTCACACACACTCATACACATACATACACTTCACATCATCATCACATATATACTATACTAAAATTTACATAATTATATACTTTACTATCATTTCCTTTAAATGTTAAAACACTAGCTTATATGGAAGGGCAGAGACTTCTTACACAGGCTATTGCTTAAAAGAAGCCTCTAACCACAAATCAATGTATCCAAGTCCTTTGATGAATAAAAACAGTTTTTTTATCTATCTTTATTTTATGTTGAATATCTATTAGTACCTAAATTGTAATAGGGACTATGATATCATTTCAGACAACTTGGTCACCATATTCAAGACCTGCCTTCGCCGCAGTTCGATTTATTGCACTCTATTTCCTGAGGTCTAAGCCTTTAAATGAAGATTGAACCGCCAATGTATTTCATGCCTTTGGGGTGGTACCATGATTCCGATGTACAGGGTAATGGAGCGTGTAAATGATACCCTGGTACTATGGAATGAGGAAACAAAGAATGTTTTAGATGGAACTCTGCATTTACTTGTAACACTGTTTTAGAAATCAAGAGTAGTCAGAATGCCAGTGAAACAAGTACGCTGGGTGTCATCATCATCATCATCGGCCCATATACGTCCCCACTGCTGGGGCACGGGCCTACCCTAAACTACCTAAGATAAGGCTTTAGTCGATCACGCTGGCCAAGTCCGGGTTGGTCGACTACACAACCTTAGAATTTCTTCGTAGGCGTGCAGGTCTCCTCACTATGATTTCCTTCACCGTTAAAACGTTGAATAATCGTAAATATGAATTTTAAATTTGAAAAACACATTGGTACCCGACGAGTACGGAAGAAGTGAAAATTAAAAAAAAAATTGGTTACATGCAAGAGTAAACATTTCTTGTATAGAAAAACTATATTGGATTAAATGTTTTATTGAATCCAAACGTGGATTGTTATTCAGGTGTCCAAATCGTTGCAGAGTAAAATGTGAAGTTATATTAAAATAAATAATATTTTAGTCCCTCTTACGTACGGGTTTCGTGGAACTATATACTACAAATATCGCATAACTTTGAGCTTAATAAAGTTTCTGTAGCTTTAAGTACGTATAGCTTAAGACAGCTTTAGACCAACGATAAACTGTACTATCTTTAACGAACCCACTTATAGGTACATGTGCCATGAAAAAAATATTAAGAATTGGAAGCAAAGGGAACATAACATTATTAAATGAAAACTAATTTGTACGGTATAATAATGGAAGCTTCAAAATGTTGAAATCAATTCCCGTGTCGCTCTCGGATGGCACGTGAACTATCAATGCCTAATTAATGTGCTTGTTTATATTAATTAAACGCTAAATTGTCCTGAAAATGCGATGCCTTTATACCTGCACGGTATTACGCGCTACTAATGAATTTTGATTTTCTATTTACTAACCCACATTCAAGTGATACCTACTAGTGATAATAATATTTGTTTTTAAGCTTAACTTGTATCCTAAATAGTGGTATATTTCTTTTAACAAAACAATTTTATTAAAAACGTTTATAGAATATTTTTTGGACGTTGCATACTAAACTAGGAATGAAAGTGTAAATTTAGTTTTGCAATCAATTAACTAATTCATCCTTAAAATTTTACGACATATGACAAGTAACATTTTTAAATTACTCACTAATCAGTAAGTACTGTAATTAAAATAAACATTGACAAAACTGAAACATTGTCACTAAAATAAAATTCAGGAGTCAAAATAAATTATTCTTAAAAGTTAATATCCCAGCTAAACAATAAAAGCTTCTTTTCAAGTCACCTTTCTCTAGACAAATCCCTCACTTTGTACTAATTGATTTTTTCATCATTTTCCAGGTAAGCGCTTCGGTGTGGATCTAAGTGCGTAACTTTGTTCCGACTTAGTAAGTATCAGATCGGCGGCGAGTTTGAAATCATTTTTTCCTGCTTTCTTCGTTAAGCTGATATTTTCTTAAGGAAAAAACAGAACCCTTTTAAGTTTTTTCACGTGCCTTGCACAGTTGTGAGATAAATTACATTAATTAAATGTTGCTTTGGACGTGAAAGATAACAGTGAAAGGATTTATAGCCGTCTTTTTTTTCGATCTATGTATCTATACGACTTAGAGTCAATTGTGTATCTATGCGTTTGTGTCAATAATCAACATAAAAAAGTTTTTAAGCTATTGCATAGCTTTTATCGCGGGCTTTGAGCGCGGCGACCGAACCAAGAAATTCCGTAACGAAAAAAACCTCACAATCGTCTAACGTCGTTTCCGTTCGGTAGACTTCGGCACGGTGTTTGTGTGCGTGCGGTTAGACGTATTGTACGACTCTACGAAACTCGCACGAATCGGAACGAGCTGCTCCGAAATCGGACGATGTTATGCAATAGGTATACCGCGGCAGTCCCCGAGTGCCACACGTCTTTTTTTTAATTCTACATACATAAAACGAGGTATTTTTGAGTTAGTTTCTGTAAAGATATGCAAAAATATAGCTGTGAGTTTTGATTTTCAAAAAAAATTAAGACTCATCGAAAACATAGGTACTTACTTTATTTTCTCGTTGCTTAATATTAATTTTTTTAGGCATTCTTATGATTGTACCAGTTGACGTGTGTGCGTGTTTTACATAATTTCAAATATTATTAATTACTTATTTACTTCATCGTAAAATTACCAAAAGAATACTTCTCGCCAACTATCATAATCTCCTTAACGTAAGTGCCAACATGGTTTTACCCAGACACGCAGTCTTTCAAAATATCGAAAATCCCTTTATTTATATAATACTGCGATGCTTTATAATTGTGATAGCACATGATTGTTAAATGCTGAACTAGATTGAATATAATATTCCAATAAATCTTTCAAGTGTATACTGAAGAACTGTTTTCAAAATCAGTCTATAAGCAAATTTCAATTTGTTGAAGACTGCTCTACTATTAATCTGATCTTATCACAAATTCTTCAGAACAACCATAATATTACTAAACAACTTTATAACATAAGGTTTTATTTCACAAATAGTAAAAAAAGTGTTAGTCTTCATTAGTTCGTTGGTTAGCATAACTTCATATTAAGTTTTTCATGTCAATATGTCATGTATACTGTAAAGTTATATACGCATAAATGGGTGTACCTTCAAAAGTCTGTATTTATCAATACTCTTAGAAATTGAGGTAATCATATCAACTGTCTAGAGATTTTTCTACTGATAAAGTCCAGTCGTTTTTTGAAAGAAATGTTGCTCTCTATATCTGGCAGTATATAAACTAATATATTAAGTATCCTTATTTCCCGTTGGTCCGTCACTACTGACTGCCGTATGTGAACGCTAACATAATTCGATTCAGGCTATTGAATCTCCTCTATCCTTGAGGAGCGACCTTCCCAAATCTGATAACACATGTCTTACGCACAATTATTGCGTTATGGCGACATCTTGGGACCCTTGCTTGATATGGTTCCCGGCTGTTCACATTGAGTTAAACGTAGCGGAAACGGTTGTATTTTTTTATAGGTACACACGTAAAAGAATAAAATATTCGCGGAATATTGACAGCATATAAGGTTGTCTCTACACACACACATTAAAACATACATGGATCGGGGTTGGAAATGTTATTATTTTGAACACTTTTTTGACTTTTTATAGAATAAGAAAGAATAGATAGGTATACGAAATGGATAATACCTGTAAATCGCCTGTGTATTTTTTTCTCTACTCTTATACGTAGAGTAACTCTTAATGTGACATACGAGTAAGTAAGAGTGGAATTTCTTTTTCTAGCGGATTTAGTGCACGCGATTTGATTTTGGAATTTAATTTCTCGGCTATTTAGGCCAAAATAACCGACTTTATTACATAAATAAAAATAATGTAAATAAGTAGAGCTATATTTTTGCTGCGGGTACATCAAAACGACAACATAGTCGTGTCGACTCCGCTGTTTATAATTAATTTAAAATAGAAAAAGTGCTTTGTTTATATTAAATTTAGCACCAAATAACGCGAAAAGTCGGGATCTACATAGATTCAGAAAAATAACAGGAGCGTGCAAGTGTTTAAACTTTATTTGCAAGATAAACAAAATCCGAAAGTGTTGAGTGACTCAGTGGTGCTGTGATTCCGTTATACAAAAAACTTTGAACGTCTGCTCTCGAATGGTCCTCGAATGAGACGCATGTAGCTCTGAACTTTACTTAGTAACGTAATCAGTTGCATGGAACATCGTGTAGCACGCTACGTTTAGCACCACTACTATACCGAGAGTTGTCGGCTCAAATCTGAGTAGATTTTTTTTTTCTTTTTTTAAAAATTTTTTTTTTCCCTCCTTTTTTCGGTTTTTATTCTCTTTTATTCGTCTGCATAGTGATATAATATCGGCACTATGCCAAATCTGGCCAGATCGCCACTTTCGGAGCAACAATGTTCATCGGAGCCAGACATCGCCTCAATATCACAGGGAGATGTCGACCAGAAATATGTATCCCGGAGACCGAAACGGCGCATGATTTCTTCTTCACCGAGTGCCTCCACAAGCAAGCCTGGTGCTTCCATCATCACCGACTTCCGCCAGGAGTTTGCCGACTTCGTCACAGAGATGCGTGAGTTTCGCAAGGAACTTGCACTGCTGAGGGAGTCGTTCTCGTCGATGACGGAGAGGCTGGTCAGCGTCGAGCAGCGGGTGGACGCGCTGGAGCAGCGCCAGCCGGGGAGCGACGGTGGGACGGCCGAACTGGAGCGCACCATCACCGAGCTGCGGCTGGAGCTGAACAACCGCGACCAGGAGGCGCTCTTCAACGACCTCGACATCGGACAGTTGCCAGAGGAGAAGGGGGAGAACGTGGTCCACGCCGTGACCGTGCTGGCCGCGCGACTGGGCGTGACGCTGGAGGAGCGGGACGTGGTGTTCGCGGAGCGCGTGGGCGCGCCCCCGCGCGAGGCCGAGGGGCGCGTGCGCCGCGTGGTGCTGCGGCTGGCGCGCCGCCAGCTGCGCGACGAGCTGCTGAAGGCCGCGCGCGTGCGCCGCGCCGCGCCTGCTGGTGCCGGGGGCGGCCGCGTGTACGTCAATGAGCGCCTGACCCGCCCCAACCGCCAGCTGTTCCAGCGCGCGCGCGAAGCGTGTCGCAGCGCCCAGTGGCGGTTCTGCTGGACGAGGAGAGGCCGCATCTACGTGCGCAAAGTCGAGTCGAGCCAGGTCTTCCAACTTCGATCGCAAGAAGACATTACACGCTTGCTCGGTACAGTGAAGTGACTCCCTGTAAGAAATTCAACAAGTTTCTCATGCGGGTCTGTTCTCAATAACACCAAATTGTGCTTTGTTAATTTTATATTTCCTAAATTTGTTAACCATTTTATTATCATATATACAAAACCCTACACTAACCCTATATACGACACAAAATATAAACATTATACACACATTAAACTTATATCTACTTTTATATCTACAAAACTATATAAACTATTTACAAACGAAATCTATACAATACATACATTAATCTTACACTCTACACTTTACATCTTGTATCTATTGGTTTTAGGTATACATTATCAATACGACTCAAATCCCAATGGTAAGGTTAAAAAATTTTAAAATTGGCATGTTCAATGCAGGCTCTCTCGGCACCAGGCATGAGGAATTTTTCGCAGCAGTGGCAGAAATGGACCCAGATATCCTTGCTATTAATGAGACATGGCTAAGGGCGGGAGAGGATGATAAAGCGCCAATGATCCCAGGCTACCGACTGAGGCATTGCCCGAGACCTCACAACATTCGTGGTGGCCGGGGTGGTGGTGTAGGTTTCTACATTCGGAAATGCATATATGCCAGGATATGTGATATTCCACAGCATATAGACGTTGAGCAAATGTGGATCAAGACAAGACTGAATGGTATGCATGTAATCATTGGCACTGCCTACAGGCCCCCCTGGCAGGATGTCAGTCTATTTCTGGACACCATTTCGGACACCATAGCTACACTCCCTAGGAGGGATGCACTGTTTCTTGCTGGCGATTTCAACATCATCCTGCTAGATGTTACCAGCAGTAAGACCAAAAGCTTTAATCAGTTGGTACATACATTTGGTCTCACTCAAGTAGTCGCAGAACCCACACACTTCACTGCCCATAGTGCCAGTCTCCTAGATGTGGTGTGCTCGGATGCCAGAGCCCTACATGTCAATGTGAAGCACACTCCAGAACTGGGAGGTCATGCTATGATCACCACTGAGTTTAAAATAAAAATAGACAAACCTCCCTCCCAATGGGTAACCTATAGGCCGCTGAAGGATATTCAAATGGAACAGTGGAACAATGACCTAGATTCTATTGACTGGAGTCACTTGCTGGCTTACGACGACCTAAACACTCTAGTTAATTCAATGACTACTTGCCTACTCAACCTGTTCGACCTGCATGCACCAGTCAGGTCTAAGAGGTTTAAACATCCTCCACATCCATGGATAACAGACACCGTTCGGTCAATGATGCATATCAGGGACAAATATTACCAGGGATTTAAAACTACGAACAAGGGTTCCCTGAAGAACAGCTACAAAGACATGAAAACCCTAGTAACTCAAGCTATTGTAAATGAGAAAAAAGCTTTTTTCAAAAACCACATCTTAACAAACATAAAAAACCCGAAAAATCTATGGTACAATCTAAAAAAATCTGTCATCCATGGTAACAAACATTTAGACAGCACCCCCATCTTTGACGACCCCAACTGTATAAACACCCACTTCCTCAAAGTTCCTGGAGATGGACAGGTATCTATATCAAAGCTCAGTTACTATGAACACCATCGTTTCAGTGAGGCAACGTTTTCCATGAGCACAGTTACCGAAGACAAAGTACTGAGTACCATAAAAGCCTTAAAATCCAATGCTCAAGGCAGCGATGGCTTATCACTAGAGATGATCCTGCTAACTCTGCCACAGTCATTAAGGATATTCACCAATGCAATTAACCTGTCACTGTCCAAAGGAATCTTCCCTGATAGATGGAAGTTAGCAGTGGTAAAACCTCTGCCAAAGAACAACAACCCTGCATCTTTGAGTGACCTGCGTCCAATCAGTCTACTTCCCTGTCTATCCAAAGTACTAGAAAAAATTGTCTGCGACCAACTAACCAAATATGTAGAGCAAAACAACATGCTACCTCCATTACAATCTGGGTTTCGCAAGGGGCACAGCACAGCAACAGCTCTGGCAGATGTCATTGATAACTTGCTCTCAGCTCGGGATCGGGGAGAGGTAAGTGCTCTGCTATTGCTTGACTTTTCTAGAGCCTTCGATTCTATTAACACTGCCCTTTTGATTTCCAAACTATCATACTACGGTCTTAACCCCATAGCACTTAAGTGGTTCAACAGCTACCTCACGAACAGAAGTCAGTATGTGGAGGTGACTAAGGTGGATGGTTCAAGGACATGCTCAAGTCATCTGAAGGTGTCTCGGGGGGTCCCCCAGGGCTCCACCCTCGGACCAATCCTCTACGCCCTATACAGTGCAGACATCATTACAACAATAAAAAACTGCAAATATCATCTATATGCCGATGACTTACAGCTATACTACTCTTTCCGACCTAGCAATCACGTCAGTGCTACAGAGAAGATACAGGAGGATCTGGATCGTATTGCTATCTGGTGTGACACCAACTGCCTCGTGCTAAACCCCAAAAAGTCCAAGCTGTTACTAACGGGTTCTAGACGAAACGTGAGTATGATAAGAAACTCCCCTCTGCTCATTAAAATCAACGGTCAACTAGTTGATAGTGTGGACTCAGCCAAAAATCTTGGTTTAACTATGGATGGACAACTCAACTTTGAAGACCATATAGCACAAGTCACCCGAAATTGCTTCTACAGGTTAAACCTCCTATACAAAATCAGGCCCTACTTAAATGTTGACCTACGAAAGTTGCTCTGTGAATCACTTGTGCTATCCAAGCTGAATTACTGTGATACAGTGTATGGCCCTGCCTCCTAACAAGAACCATGAAAAAATACAGCGGGTTCAAAATGCCTGTGCGCGCTTCTGCTTTCACATCCCACCCAGATCGCATGTTACACCATACCTAAACGCTGCCAATGTCATGAGAATGGAGGCACGGAGGAGAGTGCATCTAGCCACGCTGCTCTTTGGAGTCATATCAACAGAGAGACCCACATACCTATATAATAAGTTGCTGTGGGCAAGGGATAACAAAGGATACCCCAAAAGAGCCTGCACAAACATTTTCACTATGCCCAAACATCGTACAGCGGCATTCCGGGGATCCTTCAGATTTGCGGCCACTAAGTGCTGGAACGACCTTCCCCCACCGTTGCGTGACCTGGAAACAATACACAGTTTTAGAAAGCGACTCAAACAGTACCTAATAGAGGAGCAAAAAACACAATACTCACATCACTAGGTATTCACATCAGGCTACGTTTTCGCCGGGGGAGGTGGTTCGACACTTTGGGGCACGCCGCAGCTCCAAGCACGAGTCTGTATATACGCCACTATCATACGCCGATAACAAACGAGTGTCCTCTTTCATCATTTTTCAATTTTTCTTTCTTCTTGTTCACTTCTTTTTGCGTGCTCCACTTAACACATTTATCCTTATACCTATATGTGGCAGGTTGTTCATTTCATAAAACATACCCTATATTGTCGCTCTGTAAAAACACAAATTGCCTTGTTAGTCGAATCAAACAACCACACAGCCTCAAACTTTTGCACTTGCTATCCTATGCTAACTATCAATGCACTTATTGGATTATTAGTTCAAAGCACTCACCCGCAAGTAGATACAACAACAATAGCATTTACTTTTTTATTGTTGTAATTAAATTTCCGTGTGTACATATTAATACTATTTCAATTTATAAACTTTTCTCAACATGTTCTATAAATTTGTGTCTTTGTGAACCCCGTTTTTGTTTACCTTTTTCTTTTTTTTTTTTTTTTTACCTGTTCTTGTCAATGGCCGATCCGGAGCCTATGTCCATAGACAAAACTCTATATTTAACAGTTGTTTGGTCTTGGATAATGGCTCTGGGTATAAAGCGAAATGGCACACTTTTAACTTATTAAATTGTATCTTCCATTT
Organism: Maruca vitrata; assembly: GCA_039566165.1. NCBI lineage: Eukaryota > Metazoa > Arthropoda > Insecta > Lepidoptera > Crambidae > Maruca > Maruca vitrata. The sequence goes on from CM076926.1 coordinate 6,883,303, forward strand.
GTCCTTACCATTATTTGTTTTTATTTCTGTTCTATATGTTTTTATTATATGTATACATATTTGTATTGTTAGACTATAACTTCTTGTTCTTGACTTTTATTTCTATGTTCTTGTATCTTGTATATGTATTTTTTTTTTTTTAATTATAAAGGTTCTGCCAGAATATCAGCGCTGTAGCGGCCTAGCAGCCGCTGCAGCACATGCTGAGGCAGAACCTATTGATCACATCTACTGTATGTGTGTTTGTTAAACTTTGTAAATGTATGTGATCAATAAATGTTTTCTTTCTTTCTTTCTTTCTTTCTTTTATATTAGCCCTTATGAGATCCCAGTTTAGTAGGTTTAACGTAATAAGCTTGCTGCTTAATGAGACAGTCGAGCGTGGTTCGAACCGCGACGGTTGGCTAGTTTCTCCTCTCACTGTTACAATTAATTTATGTTACGCGCTCTGTAGCCCTAGGCCCTGTGGTACCGATAGTACATCACCATTACTCCGTATTAGTCAAATGGAGCGTTACAACGATTTGCATAATGATAATTGGCACTAATTGACAGCTGGTGTGACTCAACACATTTGTAGTTGTACAATGTTTATTGATTGTCGCTGCAGAAAATAAACAGTATGCACGTTTTATTTGGACCATTTAACAACTATAGAGTACATTAATGTTTGGGACGATTAAAACGAATTATTTATCTAGCTTTCCCGAGATTCAATCATTTACTTACGCTGTGACACTGATAATTTTGCTTTCTATATTTATTTTAAATTACAAATCTATGTTGTTCCTACTTTCTTGAGGTCTTTATGATAAACATCAAACCAAGAACAAATTATTAGATAACATATAATTATTTTATATGGCCACAAACATCGAACGTGTTTTGGGTAATTTGGCATAAGTTTCGGGAAGTGCCTTTGGCATACAGTGTCGAGCTTTAGAAGCGAGGGAAGATAAGTATTTCCAGATGGCACGAAATTAAATATAAGAAGCATAGCGTTCGTGCCTCCTCATATTAGAGAATACTGCTAGAAGTTACTTGAAGTAAACTTTGGTGTGTGTGAAAAAACAGGAAGATTGTGTAATTGTCGACTTCCTTTTGCATGAGCTTCGTTGTTGATTGATTGAAACAGGGTATTTGACTGAATGCAAACGAAGGTGCTTGAACAGATCCATCAAATATGACTAATACAAAAGAAAAACACGAAACTTGTATCTACCTAAGCACGGATAGGTCACATGAAAAAATAATTATGTAGTGCTTGTCAAACCTTTCTCTGTAAATTTTAATTCCAACAATTATTAACTGATCTGGAATATCAGAAACAGTACATTTTTTTTGAATGAATTATGATGAGATATTAGCTGCGACAGCTGCCAGTTCATTTGTCGGTTGGCGATGGATTACGCGGACATTTGAGTTTGGAAAATAATTTGTAAACGGATTTTAGCTGCCTGAGATTTGTAGTTCGACGTAAATGACAGAATGACGGCCTTGAGATTCATCCATCTGTTATATGCATATGAAAATGAATTACTGATTTGTTGTGATTTCACAATTTTTTTTATTATTATCGAAACAATTTATTTCCACATAGCACCACATTGACAAATTCTGATATTTTCACTTTTCCAGTAAAAATTAAGAATTAAACTTTGATACCTTTGTCACTCATGATTTGACCCAGGAAACTTAATATTAAGTACATGCTTACTGAAGCCATTTGCAAATGTAATGTCTGCTGAATTGTTGGTAGGCAACATAAAGGTAACATAAGGTAGTCGAGAAAATGTGTTTACATTACATGTCTTACACCAGCTGAAATAAATTCAGTTGCAAGCGGAACACGTCCGAAAACAGTAATAAAGTATTCTTAATGTCGTACATGTACATACAAATCAACAGGCGAAGCCGGATAAATATCCTAAATGGGCACGAAATGAAATATATGAGAACATCACGTTTATCGCGTAAACGTCGCGATTTTAGAATGGATTTGGAACTCGTAAAATGGATCCCGCTTATAACCGTTCCGTGAATGTCAAGAATTTAATGCGAGTGATGTTATGTTAAGAATATATCGTTCGCGATACGAGGAGGGATATACATTTATGGTCGATAAATTCGTGTCTATAATGTTTTTTATATGGGATTTTTATTCGTCGAAGGTGAGGTGATATGATGGCTGTGAGAGTAATGGCCAGAAATGAGAGCATGCTAATGCGAATCTGATAAATCAAATGGGATCACGGATTTGTTGGTATCCAAGGGAAATCAAATGTAGGAATGTGACGTATGAAGGACGCAAATTTAATAGGATCTGTTTAAGGCGTTTTCTTGCACTTTTACTCCAAGTATGATTCTTTCTTTTTTTATTTAAGATAAAAATGATGAAAAGCGCTTAAAATTTTACCTCACCGTGATCTGACCTTCAGATCTTAGCTTAATCGTTAATCGTTGCGTAAAGCAATCGTTAACAAAAGACCATGTCTTTGATTTATTATGTGAAAGTTGTTTATGTAATTACTTTTTTGTATTTCACCGAGCAAACTTTATACATAAGCAGAGGCTACGGGCAGTTTCTGCTTGTGTATAAACTTTGGTGATTATAGAAAACATTTTTTTAGAATGCAGTCCAAGAATGAGCAACGTAAAATCCTTATATATTACGTTTGTTGACAACGCAATTGCAATGAACTTTGGTTTGGTAATTGTATTGTTGGAACCGGTCCGTGACCCATGTCACCCTGAGATCCAAGCAGCCATGGAACCTTTAATAGAACCCTATAAAGGGTCGCAATGTTAATCGTACGCAAAGTAAACAAAGGGATCCATCTGATGTTTTACTTTCGATTCAATGGCATTCACGTATTTTGAACCAATTGGGAAGGCCAACCAGTTCGAATTGTCTGTTCTAAGGCGGACGATTTCTTTGACAGCGGACGATTTCTATAGTTCATTTAATGTATAGTATTCTGCGTTTAAAAGCTAAGTGTTTCGCAGCAAATACATCAATGGCTATAAGTTAGTCGACTTAATAAAAGCTACACCTGAATTAATGAAAAAAAAACTATACAAACGAAGTTACTAAGGAAAAACAACCAGAAGAAATATTTTTTTTAAATCATAACGTTTTATTATGTACAAATCAGACTACTCTGCAGATAATTTAATAATTTTCTTTACAAAATTCGCCGAAATGAAGTTGGCGGTTTCTATTTATTCTATTATCTATATATCTTTTCGATACATCCCCATTTTGTTCCAATCCAATGAGACTAGGCTTAACAAAAACCTTTTTTATTTTTATTTTAGTAATAAACAAATGGCTACTACCAAAAACAATTCACCACAATATTCCAAATTGAAAAGCCCACGGTCTCTGAAATATCGCTCCGCAATATATCATTCGCAACAAAAAACATAAGGCTATCGGCTAAAAGCAATACCTCTGTGAAAATTACCGTGTTGAAATGCACGTGGTGTTTTATAGGAGTCGTGCGCACCGTGGAATTCTGCGGACCACAAAGAGTCATGTTTACTATGTTTATCGTTTATGCGGGCAGGGGATGACATTTTTCATTCTCCAACTACGACGGTCTGCGAACGGTTTTTAGACTTGGAGATAGTAGTTTTGTTATGGATGTTTTTTTTTGGCTTTCAGACCTGGTTAAAAAAAAAATTAAATTAAATTAAAATTTGTTTATTGTTCACTAAAACTCTACATACATGTCTCACTATAAATTCTAACTTCATCTATGAGCTTCAATAGAATAAACAGAAAAAGAATTAAATTATTAGGATCACCTTGTTAGTCGACTAGTCTATCAATATTTTTTTTGGTGACACAACATTTTTAACGCAGTATGCATTTAATTAATAAAGAATCTAATCACTAAATCATAACAAACCGTGATATTCTAACGGCAACAAGGTCTGTTGTTTGTTTTTTTTTAGAGAAAAGCTTTGTTTGGAACCCTCCCGTTGTTAAAACATGATTTAATTTTATTAAAGGCTCGAGGAAATGTTGCCAAAGCTACTAGAAAAAACTGTAGCAAAGTGAGTCTCTTTAAATATAGTAATAATCGTATGGTAATATTTTGTACCTTCACAACCAGCTGCCTACTGAAAGGGATTAGCTCTTTGAAGAAACTAACAAAAAGTAGATGCAAATACGAAAACAACAAAATGTGCAAGAATGTTGTAAACACAAGCCTAGTTTACATGCTCACCGACAGCCTTTGCAAGTTAATGTGTAGTCTGAGGGCTAGTTAGTATACTTTTTTCTTCATTTACCCGGACAAAAGATTTTTTTCTAGGTTTCTAGTTATTTTTTGTTTTGCTTTGATTAAAATGAATAAAATTATAAAAAAATCTTTGGGACATTTTCACACACGATCATCCGACCCCAAACTAAGCTTATGTTGTGTAGGTACCGAAATAAATTATTATTGTTTCCATTCCGAATTAACTAAATTCCGAATTAATTAACCAGGTGGGAGACATTTTGTCGACCGGTTGCTGTTACCACCATACAGTTGTGTAAAACCCGCCAAGTGACTCTGGCCTCTCTTGGTCAAGTCGCGTTCAGGATCAGCACTGTACGAACCGGAGCCAGGGGGACCATTGTTGCGGCAAGCGCCGGACCAGTGGAGTCTTAGCGGCGGTATTGTGCGGGCGGAGCGGGTCAGCGCCGGCCTGGGAGACCCGTAGAAACGGGGGCCCTTCCGTCCGGCGGACTGGCCAACTCCGACTCGCACAGCTCAACTACCAATGCGAGACTCCACGCCTTGTCTCGTTGTTGCCGCAGCAGTGGTCTCCTTTTTCACGGCTTTCAGGGTGAGTGCGACAGGCTCAATATGGTCTATTGTGCCTGTCGACCTCATATTTGGATCTCACTACCGCTTACCATCAGGTGGAGTGAGGTCATCTTGTTAGCCTCTGTATAAAAAATAAAAAAAAAAAACTAGCTCAAGCACTTGTTTTACAGATAACAGAAACAACAATTGTATAATATACAGGGTGTAACAGGAGGGGTGGATCATCGTAAGTCAATCGACGGGGGACTTCAATACCTATCGATATAACCCCCATGTATGTTCAGCGATTTTTGAGGTCTGGATTCACATAAAAAATTTTTGCACACTATGATTTTTGTCACTAATTGGCTTATACTCTGTCTCTATGTTATCTCTAATGTTTTGTATTATTACATAAGGATCATAGTTTTCAGAAGTTTCTACAAAAAATTCACCTGGCAATCGCAATGACCGGCCCATCTTTACAATTAATTACAATTTGCGCGGCGCTTACATTTTGTTTCGTTTTTAATGGCAGCTCCGATGTCCTGTAGTGAACATTGCGCTAGGTAGTTCGTGCGTCCAATTTTTTGTTACCATTAACCTTTGCCATCAAAGCTGCCTTCGCGCTTCTATACTTGCCATCGCTCCACGGCTCCGTTAGCCTGCGGATGGTACGAAGTTGTCCCTTATCTTCTGTTAAGCCCTAAGATACGCCATTAGACTTGTAAACAATTTACTCTCAAATTGCCTGCCTGATCACTCGTTAAGCAACCGGACAGCCAAACACTACATATCCATTCCCTGTATAATACATTTGCCACCGTATCAGCCGTTATATCTTTCAATGGATATGCATCCAGCCAAAACTTCTTTAGCTCTATCTGTAATAGTTAAACAATACCTGTAGTCATCTGTCGTAATCGGAAGTGGCCCTATCTTCTATGTCGTATGTATATGTTCAAATCTATCTGACCTTTTGCGTATGTGCCATAGTTTGAAACTGTATGCCTAGTTACCTTGGATTTTTGGCAACATAAGCACGTTTCATACATACATTTATATCACGATTCAAAAATGTTTGGCCACCAAATTTCTCTTTAATCATCCGGCGTGACGTACTGTCAACCAGGATGACTAAGATCATGTATAGTGTGAAATGCAGTCTTTCTGAAAGACTCTGTTAAATGAGGCCTTGCACCTACACCTGATATCAATTCGCAATAAATAGAATGACTGGAGTTCGGAATATTAAAATTTGCGGCGCTTAAATTTGTATTTAGGATTGCGTAAAAATGTCTTTACGCTAGGTATTCAACGTCATTTTACTTGTTCTAATGCTAATTTCTCATAATCAATTGCGCTCGAGTTGCATTCTATGGCTTGAATCCGCGATAACGTGTAGCCTGCTACAACGTTGTACTTGACCACTACACATGTCGTATATCCGTTGTAGAATTCACTTATAAAAACTTAATTGTCTAACTCGTCTAGGGCTCTCGCTTTTTATTATTCTTACATAATTTAGAAAATGCGTAAGTCAAAGGTTTGTGGTCCGTGAAAATAATTAAATCACAGCCTTCAAATAAACTTCTAAAATGCTCTACACCTAAAAATATAGCAAAGTAACTCGCGGTCATACGTGCTATAGTTTTGCTACGCTTGTAGTCATCTTTCTTGAGAAGTAACCTAGTGGATTCCATTTGCCCTCTATACATTGTTTGCAACACTGCTCCATACTACAATTATTTGACGCGTCTGCAAATAATGCAACTGGCACATTGGTCGCCGGATACGATAACGTAACTGCGTTCGTTAAACCGTTCTTACATTCCAAAAATGCTTTATCAGCGTCTGGGGTCCATTGTATCGTTGTTTTTGTCGTTCTTTTTGGCGCCATGAATATACTGGTTTAATACTTCCAAGTACTCTGGTGCTTTAGGCAAATGACTACGATCGGAAAAGTTTACCATTCTAAAAATTTGCCTTAGGCTCACTAAATTTTGGGGTCTTAGGATTCAACGTCAACTGTAGTCTACCAACTTTCAAAGCCTCCAGTGAAAAAAAAGTGCCTGTGTTTTTTTTCTAGAACTTATTTTAAAAACTACCTACATCCATGGATAGTATACCCTGAAAATTTCATACCGCTACTGCCTGAGCATCAGAACGAAAATACAGGTGCCATTAATCAGTGTTTTATTTTTCATGTAAAACTTTAATTTTAAAATAAAACGATATGTTTCAGCAAATTTATGCTATGTAAGTAACATTAGTAGCAGTAATTTTACAGAATTTAAAATTAAAGGGGTGAAAATCAAACAAAGAAAATTTACATAATTTTTGTTAATTATTTTTTTTACAGTAAGTTATCCTAATGGGCCTCATTTTTCCTCTGCCTTCACGGGAGCTGGCGCTGGTTGTTGAGTTGGCGGCACTTGCTGGTACATTATGCTTGAACGTCGTTGAGTCCGGGGTCACCAATGTAATGTTTGCTCCGTGGAGTAACTAATGAGTGTACCTAGCTACGCGAGGTTGGGACAAAGTCGAAACACTCCCGGATGTTAAAAGCCAACTGTTTAATTTATCAAACTTACTTCTACACAACAAGTACAATGGCGTTTCACACGCACGTCAGCATTCGCACTTTTATGTGTACCCACACGGTATAATATATAAATAACACCCAGATACTGAACAAACGAACAAACCAATGCACTTACGAATATAAAAAAAATATTATGAAAAATATTTTTGAGATAACTTTCTCAATAAGCATCATTGTGATTTTGAAACTCCATGGGTACTCCTGAGACCATAATGTTATAGAATGTGTAAAACAAAGAAGGCTAAAAGAGGCCATACAGTGGAGATACAGTATTAGACAGTTACGGAGACTGCGCCGAACATTGTGTGAAATTCCGTCAACCACAATGAGTTATGTGCCCGCAATCGGATATGAATTTCATTTCAAGCGAGCGCTTAAGACACAGTGTATAGAAAATAGCAGTAAAGTGTGTATCTTAAACGTTTTCATATAATTAGCGCATGTATGTGAGATTTGATTGCAGATTTGGTGAACATTTCATACTATTTTGTCATATTCTATTAAAATTTATAAATAGCCAAGGCAATTGCTTTTTAATTAAAAGTTTTAATCAGTTCAATTAGTGTGAAATCATTTATTTTTCTAAATGATTAATTATAATTATACCAAATAGTCCAAGTACTATTTAACATGAACACACACTATTGCCGATTACATGTGCACAAATTATTAATATTTTATCAAATTCGTAGTTGTTATGCTAGGCTTTTATATTAAGAAGTTTATAATATTGTATTCATATAATAATAATAACTTTCATTTTATTAAACGGTTTTATTCATTCCACCGACCTATGTTACCGTTTATTATGTGTAACTACAATCACATTTAGCCTGTTCCGTAGACAGGGGTTGTAAACCGCTCCGAGCGATAAATTTACGCAATCTGAATTGATTTTGACTATACCAGATTCAATGGGTTGAGGTTTCGATCATGTGTTTAACACTGCACGGTCGGTTCTACATTGTGTCCGTGACAAATGTTCGAACGAAAATCAACTTACTCTTAAGAACAACATGAGGTGTAGGAGAATAGTTTGCTATGTGGATTTCTGCCATTATTCAAGCTTACCAGTATCATTAGTTTGCTAAAATTAATATTTCTGACAGTATATTTGATGTAGCTCGAACCGACAACTAACTAACTTAGGCTTAACCTATTAAAAAATTGTTCATTAAAATAAAATGTTTCCTAATTGTTTTTTTTTAAATATTCTTTTACCTACTAGAAATTATTATGTGAATAGAAAAACAAAAAGATTTCGATGAATTGAGAACCTCCTCCTTTTTTTAAGTCGGAAAAAAATAACAGAAAATCTTAACCAAAATAATTTATTAAATAGAAAAATGTATTCTGGAAGTTGTATTACATTTAATTCTGGTCTCTTGTACTACGCTCACTGCAATGCACGTACGGTATTCGAGATCCGATCTCGTGAGGCGATTTAGCACTTTTCTGGCTAAGCTTGTTTTCTACAGGAATATTTACCTTACTTTCATGCATAACATTTTAAAAAATTGTTCCAATTTGCTGCCAGTATTATTTTGTATAAGTAGCTTTAACACAAACATGGAGCCAAGTTGCTAATAAGTACTTTAGTTTCATTGTTCTAATTAAGATATATTACTTAGAAATAAAATTAACGGTTCGCCGTTTAGTTCATGTCAGATGTTTCAAGATATCGTAGCAATAAGAAACAATAATTTTCATAGCTTTCTTTACTGAAAGGTCAGTAATAATTTTATTATACCTATTTTCTCACGTAACATAATGTGAATTTAATGACGCTTTATTTTACAAAGTATTGAGAGTACTAATGATCGTTGTAAAACGAAACGGTAACTTGTAGTGTTATTTCTATTCTTAATTACACTCAATTAAGCTTTATGATTTTATGTTCCTAACTGACATACGATGATGGCTTGGAGTAGCCTCGTCCTCATCACCGAACTTGCGGGGGAGCGGATGGCTCTCACCCCTAATAACCTTTATGCTAACAATAATGTCTAAATATCTAACATGAATGACACCAAATCGTCCTTAAGATTTAAATTGATATTAAAAAGTATGTTTAGGTGTTCACGAATATTTTTATATGCACAATGTTTGTTTAGCATAATGGTTAGTTACTTGTCAGAATTTTGATATTCAGATTTGCTACAAGATTTTGAAGTGAAAAAAGAGTATTTAAAATAGTATAGTAGCAAGTAGTTAGTAGGACCAGTGATCAGACTAGAACAGGCCTAAAAACTATAAATTTAATCTAATTGATGTAAAATATAAATATTACACAACGTCTCATACATTGATCTGATTCTGTGGTAAATAGATTAAGCACTTGTGTTACAGATATCAGAATCAACGGTAGATACACAAATAAATTAAATATATTTAATAACACATCGATGATGATGTTCGTCACACAAATATTTGTCCCAGGTGGGAATCGAACCCACGGCTTTTGGAACCGTAGGTAGTGAACCTGGGTCACTAACCACTATTTCACCGAGCCAGATATGCAACGTCAAAGCTAATGGTGCGTACACATTAAACCGTCTCATCATCATCATCATCATCAGCCCATTCCTGTCCACTGCTGGACATAGGCCTCTCCAAATGCACGCCACTTCTCTCTTTCCTCGGCCACTCGCATCCAGCTCCTACCAGCCATCCTGCGCATTAAACTGTCTACCAGTAAAAATATCTCAGGAGGTCCATTACTTCCACTCGGTACTAAATAACGTTAAATTAATACCAACATTTAGCGGTTTCTTGTTAATGTCCATTACGGTTTAATGCCATCGCAGGGGCGCGTCTCATAAATTCGCGGTGCGTTCAAAGAGAGCCAATCAAATTTGAATTTGATGACGGGTGGTTAGTGCCGTGTTGGGGAGAAAATTTATGGTCGACAGTGGAAGACGGAGTATTTTTTTTTATTCCAGTAAAGTGCTGTAGGTAACAAGCTTCGTTGAGGTGTTGTATGAGGGATGCGATGCCATGTGATGGTTCGTGAAGTGTTTTGCACAACTTTGTTTAAACGTTATGATAATAAACATATTCAATTCAAATATATTTTATTTTCTTTTCACAAAGGTACACATTTAGACATATAATATGGATGATCTTAACAGTAAAATAAACATACCTTTGTGAGAGACTGGTGTCTAAACTAGGGTATTCCCTGTGTGATAGATCTCCAGGCCCTCACATAAAAATCTATGGAACGGTATATGCGATATTGAGCACACAGTAGTATTTGTATGTCGTCGTTGTGATATTTTTCTGTCTCTTTTTCCTTACAAGTAGTAAGAAATAGTTTTTGTTATTGCTCAAGCATGTAGAGCAAATTACACCAACCCTATTAGCAAGAGGCGAGGTCGGTAATTTATGTAGTTAATTGTGATTTAAATAAACTTTTCCTGCATTGACTGAATATTTTATTGTTTGGTACAAAGTGATGGTTCATCTATGAAATAAAGTATCCTTACATAAGTAGCAAGTGCTTACACAGCTCGCCCTTCTTCGCTAACTTTACTTAACCTAAATTGGCTAAAATACATAAAGAAAACACCATGGAAATTAACATTGTTCTACTTTCTCGTCTTACAAATGATATTTTTATATTGAGTTGTTTGTAGAATATCCTATTACTTGTTTGTTTGACCGAGTTTTTGTATTGAGGGGACTTTTTCTCGATCTTTGCAACCCCTCGGTATATTATATTTTATGTTCTCAAATATTGCAAAATAGATTATTGTACGTGTCCACTCCGTGTCAATATTGTATTGAATTAATTATAAAAAAAAAACATTTAAGATGATTTAGTCCGTATAACATTTATTACTCTCTTTCCTAAAATACATGTAGTACAGTCTTAAGGCTTAATCTAATGTACTGATTAAGATGCAATTTGGTACACGATTCTAAAAATAGATGCCTTTATTTTTATTCCCGTGAAAGACCGTGGTTAACTTTTTGATAAAAATGAGATTTTATGATAGACGCTTAAGTAAGTCATATAATATATTTACCAAACGTACCGCATCATTATGTTTAAGATACTACCACATTACTATGTACTTACTGCCCGGACATTTCGATTAGGCTCCGCCAACCGTGACCACGGGACCGCCCGTGCCGGCCGCAAGTTTTGGTCCATTTCCACGAGGAATCAATATACAGTAAATCCGTTCAAATTGCCCACAATATACCTATCAGTATCACTGTCCAAGGCAGTGTAACTAGCTCGTAGCTAAGCCCCTAATAGGCTCAAATTGCGATTCCAATCGCGTCCAAATCAGCAATAGTACCTACTTCGTCTTTGCGTAATCGAGTTAGCGAGCACTGAAGTGGCATAGCAACGTTCCTATATAATGGAAGTGCCACAAATCTAAATTGTAATTTCGTTAATTGTCAGCTGATACTACGTTTGTAGGTATTAGTTTTGACAATATTGGCCTCTTCATCGGCGTATTTGATTGAGTTAGTGAATTCCAATTCATATCTAATAGGGCGTAAATGTATTGTATATCTAACATAACTTACAATTTTAAACGCTGTTACCTGACTCCATAGGTATTTTACTGAGAAAGTTCCATAAAAAGAAACCAGTACTGTTCTATATTACCTACCTTACCTTTATATTAAGTGGAAGTGTTACTCCTATCACGATACAATCAAATATACAGTGGTGGCAATTTCATAATTTTCATCAGGCGGGGTCATGAATGCGAATATTTTCAAATTATTATTTTACCTGTTGTTTCTGATATCAGTAAAAATGTAAGTGATCGTGTGTATAATTTATGTTTTTTTTTCATTTCTAGATTTAAATACCTTATTATAATGGAGCCAATATATAAGTTGGCTTATCAAAAGATAAATGATTTATTCCTAAAATACATCGAGTCCCACGTAGAAGCATCATTCCATCGTGGAATATTTTAGCCCAGCGTCACTTTACGAAACATTATGATTTATGGAAACCCTTGTTAAATGCAAAATTTTTGGACAACACTTTGAAGAGTTTCCAAAGGGATACTCCTTCGGGATCTTCTGGATACTTTCTGAACACTTTATTATTTTTCATGTTAAAATGTTTGATCACTCTTTGCTGCTGTGTTTCTGAAATTATTTTCATGTTTAAAAATTATACCTACTTGCAGCATTTATTTTATTGATTCACTAGTGGTCCCGGCGAATTTATACCGCCAATACTGATTTTTTTTCTATATTTTCTTATAAAATACCAAAATTAACTAAATCGGTCCGGGCGTTCTCGAGTTTTAGTCAGACTAACGAACAGCAATTCATTTTTGTTTATAAGAAAATTAAAAGTACTTTTAAGTTAAAATAACTTAGCTTTTCCAATTATTTCATTAAAAGATAAGCTTTTTAAAAAGAGACAAAAACGCCAAGTATGGTGTCATACTTGATCGGCGACTTAGCATAAGAGCACAAGATTGTTATAAATTAGGTACTTCGCACAAGTACGATGTAAACATTAGCCAAAACTCTTAAGGATATAAAAAGATGCAGGTGAATATTCGTCGCGGCAAACCTTTTTACGACTTTTTTCATGGGCATCGTGTCAGCTACGAATATTCGAAACGTAACTAACAGCGATGGCATTGTTATGGCTACACCATCCGTTTTATGGTGTTTATACAGTGTTACATAATAATGTAGTTCGGATTTGAACTCCCCAGGCTGCTTAGTATTCCGCAGAGATGCGGGCTCGGCCTGAATTGTCACTTTCCTCCAAAACTCTTATATTATTTGCGAGAGGGTAAAATTTATTTCTACCTAACTTCTAGTTTTGGTCCAAATTTTATGTGATTTTATTACTCTGCGTGCCAGACTGTACACGTGTATACGCATATGGAATAAAATACTATTCCTAGCAGTCGCACGTCACATTCAAATCTGGTAAAGCGCAATACAATACTTACACGCAAAGTACGTGACTCTATTTGACGGACGATTCTTATTATTGTATTTTTTCATATTCCAGTGGTGAATAATCTGCTTTACTTTAAGAGCCTTTTCACAATACAATAGTTTTGGGTGACTATACAGTGATTTTGCTGCGGTGTAGCTCGATAAACGCCTTAAATTTCCTTTGTACGCTAGCTGCGAAATTGCTTAGCAGTGAAATCGCCTAAAACTATAACTAGTATGAAAAGCTAATCTTGAAACTTAGCATGAGTTAGCATCATATAGAAATAAAAACATTTGCAGATTTGAAAAAGAAAATGTATTGTAACGTAACAAACAAAAATATATTAATATTGGCAACAAAGAAATATAATTCAATTATAGTACAAAAAGATTAATAAGAAATCAAATAGATTTTGCGTACACAATACTACGGTTGTTTTTCCGGAAAATGTTCATCTAAATGACAACATGATGTTTTTATGATTTTTCAAACTCAAAAAGCCAAAACACCTCAAAGTAGTTTTGTCAAAGACATTATTAAGAAATTCGACGTAGCTCACAAACATCGACTTCATCAACACGTCAAAATCGAGGCTACTCGACAACACGAACACAGTGAGGAGACTCAAAAGGACAAAACCTTTTGTGTTAGTGTAAATTTGTGAATTGTGTGACACTCATTATGAACACCAGAACAAAATGTCTTCCCCTTAAGAGAGACAATAAGAAATGTGCTAGTGGACACATTCTTAGATTTACTATTATTTTAGCAGCTTAAGTTTTACATCATTGACTGATTAGTCTTTTAAAACTAGATTGAAAATTTGATGGCGTATTTATCCATAAAGAACATCATAAAAGAGAAAAAAAAAGCACCAAGCAGAAAACAGCGTTAAAATAATGGCGGCTAACTGTAACAGAGAATTTAAAACTTGAACAAACAAGAGCCCGCTGTGACTGACCTCACAATGGCTGAAACAAGCAAATGCGAGAGTTGGTCGCTTTCATAGCTGTATCAAATTGACACGGCGCTTTAATGATTCACTGGCCGTATTTCACTCGGCCTGAGCACCTATTCAAGTTAAGCTTCAACAATTGTGAGCATTACTCACGGATCGGCTGCAAAAGTGCAAACTTTCACATCTATCTTTTGCAATGAAGGCATTTTAGCTCATTATTTAGATTATTCAACACTCCGAAGCTTATCAACGATTTATACTGAGAAAACTTAAAAGTGCTCACCTATGCCGATTGTTAAATTCACTATTAATTTAATATAATGATTAATTTGCATGTAGGTACAGTACATTCTAAAAAGCATTAATTATTATTATTGACAACAGATATAATGTTTTTAATTTTTTTTGGTTCGCTACCAACTTATGTACTAACTACATTGCAACAAGAAATATAATTTAACAACATAAATAAAACTTTACTAAATTGTACTTACTCATTGAATTCAAATTAACAGAATAAAAGTAAATCGATGGCCGAGTGATAAAGAAGAAGCCGCAAGTTCAAAGTCCGAAACGTACCACTGTGTTCTCATTCAAATTCATAAACTACGATTACTTATTCCACGCTTTAACGGTGAAGGAAAATCATCGCGAGGAAACCTGCAATCCCATACTTCAATTTTGTGAAGTAGACCAACCTGCACTGGACCAGCGTACTTGACTACGACCTTATCACCTTAATTTAGGGGCAGGCCCGTCTCCCATCAATGGGGACGCATATGGGCTGATAGTTTAATGTTTTTCCTCCCTCCTATGATCCCAGGCTTTTCAGGCGGTGCGTGAAACGACATTTAAGCAGGCCTTCAGGGTGAGTGCGACAAGCTCAATAATATGGTCTATTGTGCGTGCATCTCAACCTCATATCTGGATCTCTTACCATCAGGTGGAGTGAGGTCATCTTGTTAGCCTTTTATTAAAAAAAAATTACAATTTGCACATAGACAAAATAAACACAGACCACAAGATCCACTAACTGAAGCGCAAATTATCTAACCAAAGTATTTAGCTACCCTAGTGAGCTTTACCAAAACTTATGAGCACTCATCTGAGACTGTGTATGAAAGCTAGATATCAAAATTTTAATCTAAGTTGCCGCAACTTTAAACCTTCGTTAAATACGTCGCCACAATATCAACTTTTATGTTTAATAATAAACCGTGGTAGCCGTAAAACTAGATTTTATACTGAAGCTTTAGATGACACTTTAACGATAAGCACTTCATGATATTAACTCACCACTCGGAAAGGATTCCCTCGAGTCTGATCAGAATTACGTTCCAGACATTATTCTAGCTAATATTACATCAGCCAACTATCAGACTTGTCTAATTTAACCCCCTTTTCTACTACTTTCTCAGGAGCAGACGGGTCGAGATATTCTGGACGTTGCATAATGCTGAGCAATCTTTACCGTCATTTGTCAAAAGATTAATAATGAATTCTCGCAGTTCTTATTTTGTGTATAATTATTCATAGCACCAGATGTTCCATCTAGAAATGCTTGTTACTACAGACGAGAAATAAGGGAGGAAGATTTGTGTAATAAAATTTTTATTGGTTTAGATCAACTCTATGCGAATAACAGTGCAGTTAACTAGAGTAATCTCGACAATTTTTTAAATACCCAATATCCAGTACCCGCGAAAGTATTTTTTTCTCGTAGTACATTTACGTAGTAGTAAGAAGTTTTAATGAGTTGTTTAACGAATGGTTTACGGATTGATCTTATACCAACCCGTGAACATACTTTTTAACCAACGTTTATATTGACTCGTATTCATCATCATCATCAGCCGTCAGTGCTGGAGCACGGATCTCCTACACTAGGGCGATCAGGCCTTAGTCAACGACGCTGGCCAAGTGCGGGTAGGTCTACTACACAACCTTAGTATTCCTTCATAGATGTGCAGGTTTCTTCACTATGTTTTGAATTTCTAATTTGACAACACAGTGGTACGTGGTGGGGTTTTAACTGGCGACCTCTGTTATGGCAAGCAACAACCTTAACCCCTTTAAAAATTTCAGCATACATATATACAGACAGACGCTTAACTATGTAGTGATAATATAACGACGTCACGTTCAAACCGAAAACCACTTCTTTCGATAATGTCATCGCATTTTACAACGCCAGACTAAAATAGTTTAGACTAGACCTTAAATAAATTATAGCTAGGAATCTTCTTGTAGAAATTATTCTCAATCTATAATTTCTATACATCCCATTATATATTTCAAAAATTAAAAGGAAAACTGGGAAGTGAAAGATCTCTTTTAGTTTCAACGTCAACGGGAATGAAAAAGGTTCTTATTAAATATTGCAATGCAACTACGGGAAAATGCACAGACAATTTTTGATATTGCACTGTCCCTAGAGATGGGAGTGCTTTTACCTTAAGAGGAGTGAAAATTACATCTCGTGCTATTAAAAAAAATAAAGACTTGACAACGATTCCGTTTTGTTTTTACATTTGGAACAAGTTGATTAGTCTGTATGTTTACTAGACTATAACGTTGTGTATAAGTACTGATTTTAGCTACTGTCTGGTTTATTTATATTTGACTGTAGGGTGTGTGTGCAACATAATCACTACATAGTATAAAGCAAAGTTGCATTCCGCGTCTGTCTGTCCCTATTTATGCATAAATCTTTAAAACTACACAACGGTTTTAAGAAGGTTTTTATGTATAAAATACCCCTTCGGAAGCGAAGCGAGGGCGGATGACTAGTAAATAAATAAATTTAATTCATCAATAATAATTACAAAATAATTTTCTCAATATTTGTATCCATGTGAAGTGTGAAAAACTGACCGGTGAAATAACTCATACGTGTTATTATATAAAATTAGCGTACAAAATTGATTAATCGACTCCCGACAATCATTCTGATACGATGGAAAACCATACATTTATCGGAGCCATCATTTTGGGAAATTGGAATATAAATTTAATATTATTCAATGAAATATAATTTATTTGACTCACTATTTATTACACTACACTACATTATTATATGAGTGAGCAATATTACCACTAGATCTCATTACGAATCATGTGATTAAATATCTATATTCAATTGACCATATATTCCCTAAAGAATAACTCGTACCAAAGCTTTATTTCAAAATATTCGTTGCTGCTTTAAAATCTTCTATATGCAAAAAATACATTTTGCACAAGAGAGTAATTGTATGCGGATAATTTTAAAATTTTGTATCGACTGACTGATAAAAGTGAGACTGATAAAAAATATAACTCCGTCTCATTAAATGTATATGTGTCACTGTTAGGAGGTTTTAAAGTAACAACGACGATACGTATATGATGATGATGAATAAGCAATGTTCATAAATATTCCAAGTAGATTTACCATAACAGGGTACTATGATACCCAAATACGTAATGTGGTTGCTCTAAGACAACCCCGCGGTATGTTTTGTCCGCTCACACTTAACTAGCTCTAATGATAGACAGACGTACATTAGCGCCGAATACATGAATGTTCAATTAAACAGCTTTAATCAGTCCCCTGTAATTGTTCAATCGCTAATTCAATACATCGTTTTGGTACCGCAGCTTAATCAGTGTTTTGGTCTCATTATTTTGTACGCAGTACGTGATCTGATGCTGATAATGTTCTATTTTTTAATTTAATTGCTGATTAAAATTCGGAATGAAACGTAAATTTGATTATATGATATGAAACGATTGAATGATATGGCAATGCGATTAGTAGGTTAAAAGATGTTAGAATACTGTGACATGAATGATGGAACAGATATCGTATACGTACTTAATTGTAGTAAACCTAGAAAGGTATTCATAAAAATGAAATTAAAACACTAGAGCGGCTGGACCGATTTAGCTAATTTTAGCTTTGAAATGTACGTAGTCCAAGGAAGGTAAACGGTGAGAAAATATGGAAAATAGCGAGGAATATAGAAAATAGAACAATTAAAATTTCCTATAAAAACTGTTAGTTGTACCTACCTACAAAACATGAAGTATTGTTAATACATATATTGAAATTTTTTGGTGGTTTCCATTGTTAGTTCGTATCCATGGTTATAACTCACATGTAAGTAGCCATATAAACCCTATCAATTCATTAGTATTTAGAAAAACTAAATATTGGCGGTATTGAAATAGCCCTGACCACTAGTTTTAAATAAAAACCATTTAAAAAACTAAAATTGGAGCAGAGAAACCAGCTAACCGATATTAGCGAACTATTGGTTTCGGCTAAAGTTAAATGTACAAGGACTGCTCTTTTTATATTTAATTGGATTAAATGTAACTAAAAAGGAATCGGCTTCGTAAGTCTTGCAGCACCAAATTGATTTTAGTCTAATTCGGCTTAAAGAGTCATTACATTTTCCGTAACAAAAGTTAGCAGAGGGTGACAGATATTTTAAACCTGTTTCAATTTCAATGTTATTTTATAAAATAGGGCCTTAATGATTTAATCATAAGTCGGGATTAGAACTTTCTCCCGCCCTTGCCAAGGTAAGTCAAACGTCAGATACAATGACGAAATTTAACATTTAAGGGATTTAAGTTTGACTTGACGGATATTTGTGCCTTGTTAGAAAACTGAAAATGTCCGGGATGTTTACCACGTTGTTTTGTTTTAATGTGCTCCCGATATTTCGGCACTGTTGCATGCGCCATGATCACGGGTGATACCCGTGTAACCTGTTTAAGCTCCTGGCTGAGCATGTTGTAAGAGACAACGTGAATTACTTAAGGTTTGTAATATTTATGTATGTAATAAGATAGTCACACGCCACTATCATCATTTTTACCTATTCGTGAACACTTTCGGCTTAGTAAATCATAATGCTGGCGGTTGCATTTACTGCATTCTTTACTCATTTATTTTTGAAGAATGTTACAGGTTTGAGATCAATACCTACTTATTCTGTCACTTTGCTAAATCCTGATTTCACCGCGTTTGGAAATCTTTGTTCCAGAATCGTCATCTTAATCAAATTCGTATGAGTCGTTTTCAATGGATATCTCTAATACCTCTTAAATGAATACAAACTACGGTTTGTGAGTGTTGATGTGCAAATATGAAAGGTAGCATCTACATTTGCAGCTATGTGGGAAGTTCTCAAATATACTTTAATCTCGTCATGTAAGTAGCTAAATCTGTCCAATCGTAAATATAGTCACGAGTGTCCGTGTCATCGAATTATGACAGGACCCATATCACCCTGGCTCTGTCAAAGTGACACTGGGGAATATCATCGATCTTCGTTTGATTGAGGTCCTCTTAGTACGCAATTGAATTCGCAGTGTGTACGAAACAGTGCACTTATGTAAGGATTTTGTTCCTGGATTTAAGTATGACAGAACAGCGTGGGTTTAACCCAACGGTAGTTCTACGTAATAAATATTTTATATGTACGCTATCTAAATAGGTCACTTGTAAACCGACGAATTAAAAGGAGTGCTGTTTCACGCGGACAGTTGTGGGTGGAAAGCTTGTTAGGCATGATCATCATCACATTTCTATGAATTCCCTCCATGGCAATCTGCACTTCGTTTCTTAGACTTGTGACATTATGTGTCACAAGTTAAGACAAGTCGTCATAGGTCCCTCCGGGTACAAACTGGCATAAAACATAATTAAGTAATGAGAAGTAATTATTTGGTCGGCAATAATTAAATTAGGTGAGCCACAAAATAGTAGCATTTAAATAGTTTGGTCAGCTAACAAATATTTTGTAAGCTATAAAAAATATCGAGCAGCAATCCTTGAGCAGCATACAATTTTAAAATTGGTCAGAAATTAAATCATGAATATGCTTAAAATTACATGTGTTGGTATAATAAATATTCTGCCAGCAAAATGATTATTTGGTCAGCAAGATATCATTATTGATCAGCAGAAAAAATATTTTATTTGGAAAAATTAACTTACTTATCATTTTCCTTCCATGCTCATGGAAGGAAAATGATACCAAGTTAATATTTTATTAGGCTCATAGCACATAATATTTTGTATCATAAAATGGTAAATAAGAAGAGCCGGAGCCGTGATAGGAACCATGCAATTTGCATGCTGCATCGCCCTAGTTTAGGGTAGGCCGTGCCCCAGCAGTCGGGACGTATATGGGCTAACGATGATGATGATTCTTGTCACATGTTATGATAGAGACTACTAAAATATACAATCATTTTAACTAATTACCCTTTGAAGTGAAAGAAATGACAAGTAAGGTTTTATTGCAGCACGTATACACATATTCTTTACTTACCCACTGAGTGCTTACCAAAATTTATTTTTATCTTATTTATGGTTTGTATATCTTCAACTGTTTTCGTCAAGTTTTTTTTTGTGAACCCTTTTAGTGCCAGCACGACCTATTTTTTATTCATGAGAGCGTATAAGCCTCTGCACTGCCGGGACAGTGGAACACTGTAAACTGTAAATAAATAATAATACTACGATACTTTATGTTTGTACGAAACTAACGTAAATTCCTTTGAAAGCCGACTATGTATAAATGATTGATAAAATAAAGTAAAGCCGATAAAAATAGTTTTTCATCCCAGATATTTCAACTATTAATAGTTCAACTATTAAACCCATAATATATCGCTTCATTATGTGATCTCTTCAACAGGAACCACTACATAAGTAAACTTCTTACACAGTGATTAAACGAATGTATCTTCTGCGAAGATTTATACGAAACTATAAATAAATCACGTCCTTGTTTTCCAACTACTTACACTAAACGATTCCCCAGTTATTTCCTTAGAAAATCTAGCCGAGTAACGGAAGCGAAACATGGGCTTTTGTCGTAGATTCTAATTAACCTTGCGAAATTGTAGTGTCAACCAAGGGAATGAAATATGGAGCAATTAGCGACCTCTCGCCTTTGGACCCCTATTGGAAGCTAGAGTCGCCTTTTATGGAAATCCCCAAAAAGCCTTCCCTAAATAAAGTAAGAAAAGCCAGTTTCTCATTTTGCGGAGGAAATGTTTATACCAAACAATTTGGTCGGGCAAAATTTAAAGTAAAGTGAGCTAAATTATCAAGGTGCGGCCTTTTCAAATATGCAAGAGAAGAATCCGGTACAAAGTGTTTACTTTGATATAAAATACTTACTATCAGTCTTTGCAAAATTAATTTACTTACCTTTACTTTGAGGTTAGTTTTGGTGCTTTAATAAAAAAAATATTTTAGTATAAACTACCAAATTGTACTATAAACTTTCAAGATAACGCACACCAGAAAACTGAATATGTCTGCGATATCGAATATGCTAACATTGCCGTTGAACCGTGATCATGGCGCTTGCAACAGTACCGAAATATCGGAAACACGTTAAAACAAGAATACAGTGTAAATCCCGGACATATTTAGTGTTCTAAAACCCGAATAAATTAGAAATCAATTCTTTAAATTATTCATTTGAAAACAGTAACGGCTTATGACACATTGAAAAACGACTCGAAAATTTGGGAGCAAAAACGGTTAATTCAAAATTTCGTTCGGCTGAAATTAATACGGGAACCCGGGCCAACTGGTAAGACAAATGAGTACAAGTTAAAATTATGGTTGTTGGAAATAAGAAGCATAATACCTTAAGCGCCCGGTTAAATGTTTTGATGCTCCTGAAAAATCGCGCCATAACAGTAAGAACCGGCCACAAATTACGGTTTATTCTTTTAGCAAAAACCGGTCAAGCGTGAAACGGGTTGTGACACCGGAACTTCTTTATTTCTATGAGCCTGTAAGAAACGGGTACCAAATCAACGCTCTTTTAAATTATAGTAAGTAAAGATTTATACAACGTACGATTATGCGACGCATTAACGGTGAAGGAAAACATCGTGAGGAAACCAGCACACCCACGAAGAAATTCTTAGGTTGCGTAGTCGACCAAACCGCACTTGGCCATTGCGGCCTAAGTGACTAAGGCCTTATCGACCTAATTTAGGGTAGGCTTGTGCCCCAATAGTGGGGACGTATGCTACCCTGATGATGATGATAAAATATTTCTAGTATTCTATTAGTATTTACGCGGCTAACAATATTTCTTAAGCAGTATGAAAAGCTTGTAATCATAGTAAATATTAATTTACTAAAACATGTATCTTAAGACAAAAACACAATAAACACTGTTTTATAACAAGTTAGCTTCCGGTCTCTCATCACAGGCACTTAAAAAATATCAGGGTATATCCACTTTTAGTACCTTCCCCGGAGTTCCATTAACATTTTGTCAATATATGAGTCCATTATCCCAGGTTTGAAATAATATCCATATAACGGTCTCAATAATGATCTTTATGAGCAACGTAAAGAGAATAACCCAGAAAAGATGCGGAGCCCTGAAAATCCCTCGATCCCTGGGTGATAATAATTAATGCCATTTTTAACTGAGTTTCAGTGAAAATGGAAATTTCTCACAGATTTGCTAGTGAATTAACTGAAGGGGACGGTTCGTGATCGATTGTTTAGAGTTTTGGAAAAATAATTACGAGTTTCTGATCCAACTCGTGTATTGTATAAAATATTTCGATTTTTTAATTACAATGCGTACAGTTAAAGCTTTTGTTTTACTCACCATTATATGAGTACAAATAAAATAAAAATTATATCAAAGAACTATGCCTAGACAAAGCCACTAGTAAGGCAATGGGGCATGAAATGAATAGATTTAAGAAACTTAGACAATCTCAAATCAGTAACCATTACCAAAAAATATATTTCAAAACCGCCCCTATAAATTTTAGCCGAGGCCGGTTATTTGATGCAGTAATTAGTCTTGTAACCTCAAATTTGAACAAAAAAGTTACGTAACTGAGCTTTGGCACCATTCCCAGTCTGTGGTACTAGCTCAGCGTTTAATTTAAACTTATCCATTTAGACGTAAGCCATGCTTGCTTGATCACCTGGGTTGTGCCTATTAGGATTTGCTTTTAGAAAAATATGAAAGTTTTTAAAGACTGGATTCTTCCAAATTGGATGGCGCTCTATCTGCATTACTGTAGAATTTTCTATCTAGACGATGTAGTAGATACAGTGACCAAAAAGAGTCGGTTTTATGTGATTATTTTTTGTTTACTTAACTTATTTATTTATTTTATTTATGACTATGAAACATCTGTTTGTTTCACTTTTATAGAAGGTGTTTTGATGCACTTTGAAGTTGGTGGCTAAATAAGTATTGTAGATCTTAAACAAAAATAATAATTGCTGTACTTACAATAATACCTCACTCTAAAACCATAACGATAAACACGAAAGTATCCTTCGAGTTTATAATCTCATTATACATATAATGGGAAAATAAATGTCGTCGACGAAATTATTCAGAACCTAAAACAATACCCGTTTGCAAATTTCACATTATTTATCTATTTGAACAGTTCCCTTGTTGAATCGATCCTGTCCAACAAATTTACTTCAGTCAGCATCCGCGTGAAACAATTAAATTTCATTTCAAGTTCAATTTGCATTCCTCCTTTGAAAAGAATTCCTTTATAATTCTTTTTCACTTATACCTTTAGGAATATCAAAGAGGCTGCTTTTGTAATTGCATTATATTAATAAGATACTGAAAGGTGAATAATGTTTATAATAGGTCGTCGCAACATGAATAATTCAAGTGATTGGTATTTAAAAGTAAATTAATCAGTTTTTGCCACGACTTTCACGACTTTCTAAATACTCAATGAGTAATAAATTTGTATCATAAAATATTGTTTTTTTTTTAACTGTAATACCTATAATGTACACTTGGTTTGCAATAAAATATTTGACTTTGACTTTGAATTTAAATGATATATTAAAGGCCTTTAAGGGTTATGGTGTTTAAATAATGCAATACAATTTTGTGAAATATAATTTTTTACAGATTAGGTCACAATGATAGTACAATCGGTACAATTTGTAATAACAAGACAAAAAATATGGTAGGTATTGATAATGTATTTGCACCAAAATGGTAGGACGTGACCTCAACAAAGGTTTAAAAAGTAATGACAGTGTTTTTCAAGAAGTATAATTCAGACAATTACGATGTTCTTTCACGTGAAAACAGCCTGTTTATACCGCAGATGTTACGCCACATTCAACAGCTTGAAATTCCGATAAACCCGCCAATTCGGAATGGTGGCACCAATTTTAAAATCAATTTAACCGTCCCGAAGGTATCAAAATCCGGACACAAAGAATGAAACAAGCTAACAGAGGCACCTGTTGTCATGCTTGTTCCGCCTTAATTGAGTGAAATGGGAAAGGCGAGGGAGTGAATGTGAAAAAGCTACGCCACATGAAAATGGCCACGAGTTCAATTACTGAATCGTCGGAACTCGGGATGTCGGAACGGGAAGGAACAACAGGCTTTTTCAGTGGCAAGCAAACAAATAAACTTATACGAATATGTTATGGACTGATAAATACTCTAACTTAGTTTTTAACTTCTTAACGTCTTGATGGTGTTGAACTATGTATTATTTTGTAAGATTTTAGACTTTCGTGTTCCATTACACTAAATATCTATCCTTGTCTTTATATCCTAATATCGCTTGTAGACCACGCGATATTAGGAATAGCTAATACAGAGCTACTTACTGCCTTCCGTTTCGACTGGGTTACACTAATCGTGGTCGCGCGCGTAAGTAGCTACGTATTTGCTACTCCTAATTTCGCGTGTAGACCCATAAAGACTAATATTTATCTATTATTTCATCTTGATCATTTTCTGGTAGTCTTCTTTAGTCACATAATCTCTCGTACTTACTCACGATTCCTAGACTCAGTTACTGTCTCAAATAGCTTAAGGCGTTTCCATCACAAACACTTACAACAAACTATTTCAAAGTTAGCTAGTACGCGTCAAAAACGAGACTTAATGTAAATGTTGCTTTCACGCGTTCTAACGATGTGACGTCACGGGAGTGATAAGGGTCTGTTAAACCTTCAAACATTATTATAACGTTTAAGATTCACAACATACGAACATTAGATACTGTCTTCAGTTTTGAATCTTATTTTAAGAGGATAAGGTTCAACTCAATATTGTGTAAGCAATATTGCCACTGCTTATGATTTTAATGGTTTCAGATTTTTATTTCTCTAAAAAGAATACAATTATCTTATAAAAGAAATACATAAATACCAAGTGGTACCCCACTTGGTATTTATGTATCTCTAGTAGTAGGTAGTTAGTACCTAACAACTACTTATAGTAATAATCTTTATATAATGTGTTCTCCTCAATCTTAAAAATAATCTCATTAATTAAACGTACAGTATTAATGTTTTCCTTTCTAAAATTTTGGATTTATTAAAGCAAGCTTTCAGTTAGAATTCTAACCACCGTGACGTTACCACCACATATCATAGCTAATAAAGCTATGTTAATAAAATTATTATGTCGCATTGAATGTAAATTACACGCTGGATCGAACTAATCTAGCTGTAATCACGGCCAATTGTTAGTTGGTCTAAGCGGATCACATGCAACCTGTTGGTGTGCATCGGTTATTAACGGAAATGCATAACGGTATTTAGCATACATTTAATTCTGTGTGGGATTAGGTAGTGTTAGAAGCGTTGGTTGAATATATGATTATTTGTCATGTTAGTATTATGATAAATAATAATAATTTCAGTCAGGGCCTCATTTAGGTAGGTGTGTCCCTTTGAAATAAAATAACTATATATTTAGGAGTGCCAGCGTATAATACCTAAACTGATATGGTTTTATGAAACTTCCTATATTCAAACTTCTGTAAGGCCGTCTGCTACTCTGCTTTGAATGAATGTTTTGATTATTCAAAGGTATTTATAGTAAATGGTGTGCATTTACAAAAGTGCACTCTGTTTGCTTTGTTCTCAATATGAAATTCGAATTTACCTCTTAAAGTACAGGTGCAGTACCAAAATCTCACCGTTTCTGCTTTCTGAAATTGATTGACTGAATTGATCAGATTGATGAATGAAGTACTAAGTTTCGCTTGTAATGACAAAATACTGAATTGCCAGTTTAGTTTTGGCTCGAAATTGTCTTGTCATTGTCGTTATACTATACAAATTTTACAGTAAATATTAGTTTTTATGGGTCTACACGCGATATAAGGAGTAGCAAATACTTAGCTACTTACTACTACTACTTACGCCCGAAGTTTCGAATTATGGTCGCGAGCCAACTGATTTATTAAAGCTCATGAAGACTTATATTTAGTGAAATGGAACGCGAAAGCTTAAAATCAAATTTTACAGGTTCAATTCGCGTATAACAATTAAGTTGAATATCTTATTCCTAATATCAGCATGAGTAGAGTTCGCGTAATACGCAACTATACACATAGCTGGACCTACACGAATGCCGTATGATTCCTACAGCGATACAGCTGAAATCGCAGCCAATCGCGCGACTAAGTCTGCCATCGATCGCCGGCTTTATTTCCATAATTAATTCGATTACGAGTCTGCCCCAACACGTATTATGTAGTTGACAGGGGCGCGCATGAGAAGGGTTA
The DNA here is from genome assembly GCA_039566165.1 of Maruca vitrata. NCBI lineage: Eukaryota > Metazoa > Arthropoda > Insecta > Lepidoptera > Crambidae > Maruca > Maruca vitrata. The sequence goes on from CM076926.1 coordinate 6,910,185, forward strand.
AGTTTTTAGGCCGTATTTGTCATTCCTATTGTCGCTCGTAGCTTTGTTTGCCTTAATTATTAGTAATATAATTAGCGTGTTTTGTTGTTTACAAAATGCTGAATGCATAGCTGTGATTACGGCGTATTGCGTCCGATGGCATTATGCGAAAATATATGGGACAACGTGAACATAATGAAGTCATACGAACATTACATGCGCAACCAGACCTGATGACTCTGTTCTATTTTGTTCTGTTCCTTGTTATGTTTTTGTCTTTCTTTATTTACAGTGCGTTATTATTTCTCTGGGCTATTTATTTATAATACAGCACACTAGTATTTATACCTACTCCATACAATAACACCAATTAGAACCTGCTCGCTGCTCCATCTGCGCGAGTTGTTTATCACTTACAACATTATTTCATTAAGGCGTGGTCGATTTAAAAGTAACATATATAGCCTTTTTTCTGGCTGTGTTTTATCAAATTTTATCAAAATCCGATTTAATGACACAATCATATTTAACTCAATTAACTTGCTTATAACTGCTAAGTTAATTTAGTACCTTTTTAAAGAAATTAAGACTAGGTTGTCCTGTTTGCCGAGTTCAGTAGTGTTGAGACATGTTTAAAAATTCCGTAAAATTTCCAAGCGGAGAGACAAACTTTAAAGTAAAAACTTTGGACTTAGGTGTAAGTTTCCGAACGTTTTAAGCGTTGCCTAAGGCTATCTGTTCAACTTTTAAAAACAAGGTAAAATAAATTAAGCTTGTAAACAGCTTTCGATGTTTGGAACTGTTACCCTAAATAATTGGAAAATAACAGCATTTTAAGGAGACCAGCATTTGCGCTTGTTTTGTATTAAACTACACAATGGGATATCTTATTTTCAGAATTTATAGCAGAATCATTTTACCATTTATTGTAAAGATGAAAATTTTCTGCGAGTGGACAAGCTCTATAGACCTATAACCATGAATTCTGAAAATAATGAAGGTCCTTTAGCGTATGTTTAGAAAAATAAATTCATAAACTTTGCAATTATAACATTGAGACGCGAGGCGATACGGTGTTGTTCGCATTCCATATTTTCATAACTAGGTGCACAATGATGGCATGGAGTAGCCTTGTCACCATCACCGGACTTGTGGGGGAACGGATAGCTCTCACCCCTAATGCTTGCTTTCCGAGTTGATATGTGTGCTACGACCTATATTTTTTTTATAATAGGCTAACAAAATCACCTCACTCCGTCTGTTGGTAAGCGGTAGTGAGATCCGAATATGAGGTCGACAGGCACAATAGATCATATTGAGCCTGTCGCACTTACCCTGAAGGCCTGCTTAAATGCCGTTTCACGCCCCGCCTGGAGAGCTCGGGATCATATGAGGGAGAGAAAACATGAGCTGGAAGGGCATTCCATGCTTTAATGACACGTGGCAGAAAGAGGAACTAAACCTCTTAGTCCGAGCCACCAGCGCTTGCATTGTACGTATATTAGGTTCCAAGTTGAGTAAACCCCTAACATATTCAGTAATTAAATGAAGCTTGACCCAGTTTGACATTAAAGTGCTTATGTCTTACGAGCTGACATTTATCAAGAATATCTTCGAGCACTGCGGCCTCTGGACGCGCACTTCCGGTAAGGAGGTCAGTCGTTAAGCGCAGTTAGATGTCTCAGGCACTCTTGATAACGTTGGACGTGTTACATACTTCGTATCCTCATTTTGCTAGAGCGCTTTCTTGTGTCTATAGGGGAATCGTTTACATGCTACAATATTTAGAGGTTTTGGTTGAAATTTTTGTGCAAATGGTCTTCTAAACTATTTAGACCCGACGTTATGAATTATATTTTATAATATTCAATATTGATCTTCACACGATTAAAAGAAACTTGCAATCTTCTAAAAAGTTATAACTCAATAATGATTGACCGACATAGTGATCTATGTATATGCACGGCCCAAACCACTGGACGGATCTGGCTGAAATTTGGCTTGCAGGTAGATGTTATGTCGTAGGGTAGTTAAGAAAGGATTACCCGAAGCGAAGCGAGGACTGGTCACTAGTTAGATTAAATACGTTTCCGCAGATTTCTTTTTTATTTATTTTAAACATATTATCTACATTATGTTTGAAAACAAATCCTTTTCATGTATAAATAACTGGTTTTATCTTACTAAGCTTACACTTCTGAATCTGAGCGGCTAAGCATTTATACATTGGGCTACTGCCTCTGCAATGCATAGTAAAGGATCCAAGGAGAAGCTTGCAAATGTAGGGTTATCTGATTGCCCTTTTGGTCCCGAAAGTCAGACGGCAAACGCTCCTTTGTAATTAACAGACTTGCTTAAGTGAATTCAGCAAGTTTGCATCATAATCCAGAGATTATTTGTGAGAGTGTTATTGTTTTAGAAGAAATAAGAGAAATTTAGAATGGTGCCCATTTTAATATTTTTTCTGGTGATGTAGCATTCAAAGAACTGTTGCGTGTTTTTATAATTTACAGGACGTAACTATTACATGGTATGTAACTTATTACATGATTAAAAATATGGTTTTAATTATACCTATTAGAATAAAATGTGTAAGTCGCTTACTGTTAGGTATCATAATTTTTAAGAAGTACGCGCTGCTTTTTGCGTGATAACACAATTATATGAACTATGTTTTAATATGACTTGCACACCTAGGAGTCATTTAGATTTTCTATTTATTTGAATATTTTAGAGCAGGGAGATGCACGGTACAATTTTCAATAATTATGAAACATGCGAATGAAGTCAATCATGGTTAACCAGTATATCACCTTACATAGACATGGAGAAAACCACCTGGCTAGATAGATGTAACAGTATAACACTGCTGTTACTTCAAAATGATTTTAGGCAGTAAGTAGCTATGTAATTTGCTACTTCTAACAACGCGTGTAGACCCATAAAGACTAAAATTTAGTGTTACTTCAAAAATCGTATGATGTAAATTATTGTAAGCAAGAAATAAGTCTCAAGAGCTTATACAGAGTATGAACATAATTGGTGTGTCGGAACATCTGTCGCGCAAAGCTCGCTTTGTTTTTGCGGCAACTTCCCAGTTCGCACCGGCACTCGGGCAAATCCAATAAAAACCGGCTAAGTGCGAGTCGGTCTCGCGCAAGGATTCTTAGCATTGACTGGGTAAATTACAGTACCTTCACAAGGAAAAATTGCAAAGCTTGATCAAAAACAAAAACATGAGAGTTTTGCATGAGAGACCCTCTCCTTATATTATTTTGTTTTATTGATAGGTATAGAAACGGCATAAGAAATCATGTTTTCCGCCTCTCCTATGATCCCGGGCTCTTCAGGCGGGGCGTTAAATGGCATTTAAGCAGGCCTTTAGGCTGCGTGCGACCGACAGGCTCAATATGCTCAATTGTGCCTGTCGACCTCATATGTGGATCTCACTATCGCTTACCATCAGATGGAGTGAGGTCATCTTGTTAGCCTTTTATAAAAAAAAAGATATGGTATATCATCATCATTTGTAAAAATATCAACTGTCAACGGAACCTAGCTATAGTTCGTTCATGAGATACAACCTTGTGACAGACAGACGGACAAACAGGTCTTATAAATACACCGTGAAATTTTAGTGGTTGTTTTCCCGTGGCATAACGATTTGCCTTTAGTAATACTATCGAATCATGTATATTATTCCTTGAAAAAATTTTATTTTTCAAATTTTCAGATTATTAATTTTCCAACTCGAAAACGAGAGAAGCTACCGTTGTTTTTTAAGATGTTACGTAATCAGGTACTGCTTGCCGCATGAAATCTATGCTTAAAGCTAAAGAAGCTCTACGCCCTAAGTTATAAAGTGATTCGAACGTACTTTAAAGTTTCGGTTATACCTTTTGTAAAACCGGCATTTATTGATTTTAATAAAAAATAACTGCACATATCTATTGTGCTACTAAGGTAGAATCATTTTGCTGCGGGAAAACAACCACTAAAACTTCACGGTGTATATGGTACCGTTTTGACCATTCGTGGATGGAACCCCAGAAAATCAGCGAGTCCGTCTTCTTTTTTACGGAATCCTTCAAACGTCTCCCCAGGACAAACAAGTAGGCAACTTTTTTGATTTCAGTTCATTTGTCGGAGTAGGTAATAAATTAATGGGTCGCTCCTGACTTTCGGCTTCGTTTGCGTAAAGCCGACTCTACACTCGTCAAAGTTTTCTTTGTCAACCGTTTTTTATCTCGTCCTTACTTATTAATTTTCTCGTGGTGGATTTTGTTATTAATATAAAACTTTATTTATATGTATGAATATAGTTTTATTTGTAAATCATATAAAAAATAAACAATAAATCTGATAAGAAAAAAATGTTGTTTGCGTAATTGATTGATTAAAATGCGTAATGAATTTAAGAAATAGTAATAATTCTATAACTATTTTGTTACAAAAACGAATACATTTATACAGTGCATAAGTCACTCAAAGACAGGTTCTCATAAACTAGTGTAGTTCAGAAATCTACTATTCGACCAAAACGCCGTAATGTCTTTTTTATGTAAAGCCTCCACTTTTCCTATTTGAATTGTATAGGAGTAGATCCATCAACGCAAACTCAGAAGAGATTTTTCGCCCACACCTCGCTTTGATGAAACACACAACCCTATTTTCCAAAAGTAGCAATTTCGCAACCAAAACGGATACAGTAGAAAAAGTGCCACCTTCCTTATTGCTTATTTATTTAAATTAAGGTAATTAGCGCGAAGCCTTTTTAATTTTTAAATTGCGATTCCACCTTTTCGCAGAACCTAAATACAATGTTTGTTAAATTGCCGGCTTCAGTCCTTTTTAAGACAAATGGCATACATAATTTGTTGTGAATAAAATGAATTATACATCTCTGTTTACTTTGAAGTAAATTACAACAAAGAAACGATAGCCTTCTGCATGTACTTACCAAGAATAAACTAGTCGATACTTACCATATTCAACGTGTTTTTCTCAACGTCATCAATACCAAATTCCATATCGAACAATTAAATAGATAAGAGAATAAAATCATTATGTCAATGTGTATTCAAAAGAATTTTTATGAAGATTTACTTCAAGACACTTAGTCTTATCTAAACATTAACTTCGTGATTTCTTTGAAACTTATTTCAAATGCTTAAGTAATCAGGATCGAACAAGTTTTCACATAAAAAAAATAAACTTACGAACGAATTAATTGAATGTGACTTTTTTACTGTCGAGATACTAAAGATAGAGCAAAATAACTTTAAAATAATAAGAACAAGGAAACAAAAACCAGAATATCTAAGGGAATCAACGTATTCTTTATTTACAATTTCAGCAGCGAATGTTTTTCTCTTATTTCTAATATGTCGTCCGGTTCACGCGTTAAACACGCAACAGCAAACTCAATAAGTGTTGCCAGCGTTTTATTAATCTCACCATCAGAGAGTGGGACTCGCACACGAAGGTTCCGTACCAATATTGTTAAAAAAACACGTTTTTGTAAGCCCGCTTTAATATTCGGTTTATTTCTTTGATATGGCGGCAACAGATTACTTACATCAAATGCAAATTTCGATTGTCTAGCTATCTGGGCTCTTGAGATTAAGCCTGACGAAAAACTGATGGACGGACGAAAGAACAGCGAAGATAACTAACTAAGTGAGGGGTCCAGTTTTGTACTTTTTAGGTTCGGAACCCTGAAAATAGCGGATCGCGTCAAATGTCTCGAACGTTTCTTTCCAAGCGGACGCGTCGGTTGATTGCTCCAGACTGAAACGCCATCCGCCAAGGGCCTTTGTTCGTTCCCCTTTTGAGTGTTGCAAAGAATCTTTATCTTTGGCCTTCACTAGAATTTCTGTACGTGACGCGATTCGCGAACTTTGCTCAATGTGCTAGCGTCTTTTATTGACCGCGGCCAACTACGAGCATTATCCTTCGCCGATCCTAAGACGGTATTAAACTTACTGGTAAATCCAAAGTCGTTGTCCTTGAACGAACTATGTTTCTGACATTTCCGAATTAAGCGGTAACAATTCTTGCCAGTATTATTTTAAATACTAAAGTAACTTTGTATATCTGTTGCTCTTTCACGACAAAACAATTGAACCCATTTTAATGAAATTTCATACACCAGTACTATAGAGCCTGGAAAAGGACAGAAAGACATATTTTTAGAACACCGACAGTTCTTTTAATATTTATACATTAATGTCACGTATATCGACAGATTTGGAGTGAATTGGGGGAGGCCTTTACCCAGCAGTGGGACAGTATAGGCTAGGTAAAAAAAAAATGTCACAGAGAAAGTTCATTATAAATTTTACTTTGTATAGGCATTGGATAAAACTTAAAGAGAACAAAATAAAATGTGTGCTTGTTTTAAACGTGTCAGGCAACGGATTGATTTAAATCTGTATAATTCAAAAGGCTATTTCAAAAACTTCACCAGTGAAATAAAAAAAGATTTTCTTTTCCTTCTTATAAGGCAAGTACGCTGTATATAATATTAAAAGACATTTCCAAGGGATGCGGTTGATTGCACAGGAATGGGACCAGTCGCGTCCATCCGTTCGTCCGCCTTTTGCCTTTTGTCCGGTTTTCTTTTGAGTGTTAAAAAGAATCCTTTATTCTTGCCATTCAATTGGCTAAGCGCGTTGCATTATACTTAATTTTCTGTGTTAAAAAAGGGTAAAGAGGGCAATTTCTACTTCCTTTCAGATGCATTTAAAGGGGAATAATTTTATTAAAGAGATTAAAAACAATTGTTATGTTCAATTGTAGAATAACAATTGAACAGCTTTTGCTGCTAAAAAGATTTGCTGCTATAACGCAGAGCTTTCCAGTTTATGATAGATTTTATGATAGTACAGGGTAAATCACACTAGAAATCATCAGATACGATGACCCACATATTTATTTCGAAAATTCGGGACACCAGTTATCCACAAATATTCTAACTCCGAGATAGTGGGTCTTAAAGTGGCTATTTTCGAAGAAAAAGTAGTAAGTGATTTCGTAGAAACTTTTTGTTAGAACACCCATCAAATGCGAAGGGTAGTAGATGAGAGTATTTTGAGATATTCTCTCAGTCATATTCTGGCTAACTTACAACTATACTTAGAACTTTATATGTGAGAACAGTTGGCATATCCGCAATGTTGATACATCTCAAACTATTTTGCATCGAAACTTTAATTTGTTACCTCAGAACTTTCACCTAAGTGATTTGGATGATTTTTTTTATTTGAAAGCTGGTGCTTCCCGTTTGGCCCCATTGCAATTTGCTCCAGTTCTGACTATGGCATCCATGAATGATGGAAGATCAACTCCTTAATAGTTAGTAAAAGGATAATTCTTCCAATACTGCATATATTCAGAATATTAGTTACAATATCAGTAGTATTTCAGGTAAGCTGAACAAAATTAGAGAGCAAAAAAATTTAGGCTAAAAAGGATGAAAACAAAATTTCACGAAAAAAAGGACTGCCTTCAAAAGTCCGACACAATAAAAATTACAAAATAATATAATACGAATATTTATATCTGACCCACTGCAGAGTCCTCCCCCACCCAACTCACTCCAAAGCTGTTGATTTTCGGCCAAGGTCCATTATAAAGTTCCAAAAATCGTTTAAGTACTGCCTCATGTCTCTTGTTAACCAATTCCATGCCGACGTAATATTTTGCATACTACACAAATCTGTATTGTCTGTATACTTGTTGCCAGTGCGGGGCACGCAACCGCTCTCCGGGTCATTTCCGAGACAATCTGGGAGCGACCGCAGCCGCCCTCCGATTGTTATGCAATTCGCCTCCGCCACCCACGGCAAGAGAGGTTCTTTACGATGTTAGCTTTTACTGGCAAGTGGCGGATATTCTGTGTCCTTAGAATGCTATTTACTAACGCAGATTGTCAGCTGTAAAACTGCGTACTGAGGCAGCCAGCACGACTAATTGCATGTGAAACATCATGACAACATGATGTTTTAAAATGGAACATTGTAGGTGGCGAAAAAGCGTCATCTGTCATTTACATCTACTGTGTAAGTAATGCAAAATTTTTCATACCCTTATTTTACGCCCGTCAAGATATACTTCGTGCTTTGTATTAGGTAACGACTGTGTATTGAATTTTTTTTTTTTTTTATATTAAGCCTATAAAGCTGTCCCACTGATTGTCAAAGGCCTCCCCCGTTCCAAAGCTGTCGATCTGCGGTCAAGGCCGGCTAGTGTCATAAGCATATATGTCATCGCGCTATCTCTTTTTTGGCTTTCCTCTTTGGCGATTTAGTTTAATTATTTTTATAATTATAATTTAGGCGAAGGCCACCTGAGCGCACACACTTACCTTTTTTTTCTAACTGGCTTACGATGATGACTTGGAGTAGCCTTGTCATCACGGGACTTGTGGGGGATCGGATGGCTCTCACCCCTAAAACACGCTTACCATCACCAAAGAACTGTACGAACAAACAATATTTCAATCAAGTATCTCATTAGTTACAACATAACATCGTCGAATGACAAATACCCTCGCAGATAGGATCGTTATTCACACACGTCATAGATGCGGTGCGAGACTGAGTATTAAGGATTTCCTAGCACACAGCACTTTGAACAGTTTGGTGGCGGAACAAGATTACAATTCCCTATTGCATACACGGTACACATTTCAAGCGGGCGTATTTGATGTCAATAAGCCCACGAAATAAGCGGGTGGGGTAAACAGCGACACAACACTTTGTCTTAATGATAAGTTTCATTGAAAATATCCTAACAAAGGAATCCAAAGACTATTTCATTTTAATTCAAACCTAGTTAAATCAGCACAAAGAAATAAAGAAAATTTTATATTTTCTTTATTCTATACACTATATTCAAGACAAGAGTACCGCCTTCATGACAGCAAGTTGTTATCAGAGCAAATAAAGAACTAGACACCTGATGATCTTTATGTTATAGAGACAAGCAATTTACTATCCGATTTTCTTTACATTTAATAAATATATTTTACGCTTGTGCAAGCACTTGCGTAGGCACATAAAAATCAAATTGCATTGCGCTTGACGAGGCTGGAGACGATGTCGTCCAATTATTTCCGATCTTTATCACTTCTCTAGCACTTAAACAAACAAATGACGCCTTCAAATTCCCAGGCAAAACACTGAAAATAATAAAAGAACACCATAAAACCAGATGGGTCATTCGTCTCACGAAACGACCCTGTACCAAATCCTCTCCGCTCTTATTCTGGCCACGACTACGGAACCAGACTAACAACCAGCACATCTGCTTGGCACTAAAATTAAACAGCCCTAACAATGACTACCGACTCGCACTTCGTCCGTAGTGTCACAATAATATTTGTACACTTGCACTCGCCCAAACCCAGCTTATTGCTAAGTTCAAGTTGATTTATTAACGTTGCTCCCGACAAAGTTGGTAAAGCTCATATTTTCCGCTTCTGGCAATAGTTCGTAGACTTATTACTTGAGATAATATTATTGTGCTGTAAAATATTGGTCCGTATAATTTTGTTGGTGTTACAAGTTGCGGGCTGGAAGTTCGCGAGCGTGATAACTGAGGGAGTGCAATATGAGAACCGCTTGCCGATACAAAAACATCTTTGTTTTTTTGGTAGACTGTTTTAGGGGTGGGAGCCATCTGCTCGCCTGAAAGTCCAATGATGATGATAAGGCTACTTCAAGCTATCATCGTAGTCAGTTATGAAAAAAAGGTTGGCTGTGAGTGTTGGCTCTTGCGCTAAGAATTGTGGGTTCAACCTACCTAGGACAAACTCGTATGTTGAACATCGTCGTCTGGTTGTCATTAAGCACATTGTGTAAATTCCACTATTGTCTGATTCCTATAACACATGTGCTTAAGCTAAATTTACTGAATAAGATTTTTTAAATTACCAATTTCTAGATGTGCCTAGTAGAACCCTAAAATAGTAAACTTATTATTTGCAACCTACTAATTGAAACATTGTATTTAATAACTTAGGTGTCACTTTTTCCGATGCAATTCTTGTCGTAAACTGGACATCACAATAATCAATACATCAGTACAGTACAGTACAGTATAAAACAAAGTCGCTTTCGCTGTATGTCCGTATGTATGCTTAGATCTTTAAAACTACGCAACGGATTTTGATGCGGTTTTTTTTAATAGATAGAGTGATTCTTAAGGAAGGTTTGTATGTAAAATTTACCCGAAGCGAAGCGAGGGCGAGTCACTAGTATTATATAATTTAAAAAATACGATTTATTTTATATCTTCTGAAAGTATTGCATTAATGCTACCTGTGGGTTTCCAAAGTATACAAAGGAGCTCGTAGTATACAATAGGCAAGCGTTAAAGAATAACAAACCTACTGTATGTAAACTTGGTCTTTGAGTTCCTTAAGCATAGGCTAAGAATAAAGCCGTTTCATTCAACACATGTTGTAAATGTGAAAATTCTCTTCGTTTATTCAACCACCTGTTGCCATGGAAACCTGTTGGTTGTTTCAAATCTCATTTATTATTTTGCAGGTAAATGCTCCTTCGAGTGATTTTCTTGAAAGCTTCCAGATATTTTAGATTCGCAAAAGCGCAAATAGGATACCTACAGTTTGGTAACTCGTTTTAAACATTTTCCTCTGGAACATTCCAAAAGGCTGTTGTTTTATTTAAAGTTGGAATATTTTATACAATTTCAAAACTGTTTACATTAAAGGTTAAAATATAACTGGTATAAGAAGACGATAAGGAATTAGAGTGAACAGCAAAGGCCATTTGAAACTTTAAGCAATTTTTGAAATAAAATAAACATCTGTTTTTTTAAGTTGACTAGAAATGTATGTATGTTTAATGACCCATATTATTTGGATTCTTAAAGCAGATACATACATTTCCACCACCAATTTCTCTAATTTCGCCGTCCCCGCAGAATAAAATGATAACAGCCAATATCTTAGTTTTAGTGTTATGCCATTTTCTGGATCTGTGGATGCTAATACATCTGCTAAATTTTTTTGGTATTTTTATGGAGTTATTTCACGAAGTTACAAAATGTTATAATAGTATTCATAGATTTAACACGTGCCATAAATTACGAGAATAAAATTTTAATATAACATTATCGAAATGTACTCTTACTTGTTAGTATGACAAACAGTCATATAATTATATTCTCGTAAAAATATTTCAACTAGATAATGATAAAAGCAGTTATCATTTTATTCTCGTTCAAAACGCACCGATCGCTAAGTGTAAAGTTGAGAAACCAAAATGACCTTTATAGTTTGAAGGATAAGACTTAATATCAACAAGTGGGAGAGGAACATTATGGTTGGAAAGAACAAGTTGGAAAAAAAAATCCTTCATAAACATATCATATTCCTACCCAAATAATTATACATGTTCGTATTATTAACTATTATTTTGTAATTTTTAGTGTGTCGGGTTTTTTGAAGAAAGGTTTATTTTTTTTCATACTTTTGAGTGTTAAATTTTTTTGCACCCTAATTTTTTTTGTTCAGCTTTCCTGAAATACTACTCATTATTATAACTAGTACCCTTTTTTTTTTATAAAAGAATAACAAGATGACCTCACTCCAACTGATGGTAAGCGGTAGTGAGATCCAAATATGAGGTCGACAGGCGCAATAGATCGTATTGAGCCTGTCGTACTCACCCTGAAGGCCTGCTTAAATGCCGTTTCACGCCCCGCCTGAAGAGCCCGGGATCATAGGAGGGAGGAAAAACATGTGCTGGAAGGATAGGAAGTCTGAATAGGCATACAGATTTGAAATAATTATCCTTTTACTTCTTTCTTTTAAGGAGTTGACCAAATTTCTAGGGGATCAAACGGAAAGCCCCAGCTTTCAAATAAAAAAATAATTATCCAAATCGGTTCACCCAGGTAAAAGTTATGAGGTAACAAGCATAAAAAATACAGACGAATTGAGAACCTCCTCCTTTTTTCAAGTCGGTAAGGAAGAACAAGATGGAGAGGAACAAGTTGGAGAAGAGCAAGTTGAAGAGGAGCAAGTTGGAAAGGATCAAGTTGGAGGGGAGTAAGTTGTAGAGGTGCAAGTTGGATAGTAGCAAGTTGGAGAGGTCCAAGTAGGAGGGAAGCAAATTGGAGAGGAGCAAGTTGGAGAAGAGCAAGTCGGAGAGGAGCAAGTTGGAGGGGAGCAAATTGGAAGGGAGCAAGTTGGAGAAGAGTAAGTTGGAGAGGAGCAAGTTGTAGGGAAGCAAATTGGAGAGGAGCAAGTTGGAGAAGAGCAAGTCGGAGAGAAGCAAGTTGGAGAGGAGAAAGTAGTTGAGTTGGATATAAAAGACATGATAAAAATAGAGAGTTTGTAAGAGTGTTTCGCAAATAGAGTTTTAAAATATAATGGGGTTAATAAATAATAAGAACTGGTTCAAAAATGAGGATGGCCAAAAAATATCGTGGACTAAAATTATGGAAGTAAATTTTTCACATTCGTTGTTGCTTGCCATGCGAGAGCTCGCCAGTTCAAATCCCTTCACGTACCACTGTATTTTTCGAATTTGAAATTTATTGTACGATTATTCGACGCTTTAACGGTGAAGGAAATCTGCACACCTATGAAGAAATTCTTAGGTTGTGTAGTCAACCAACTTGCTTGCGTTCGTCAGTGTGGTGGACTAAGGCCTTATCGCCCACATAGGGTAGGCCGTGCCCCAGCAGTGTTGAGGTGTATGAGCTGATGATGAAAACTTTGATTCCGAATTTAGAAGAATAAGAAGTAAGCGGAGTACCAGCCAGATACCAAGCCCAAGTTCTCCTGGATATGTACTCGAACGCCAAACCTTATACACCGAGTCAATTCCAATAAACACAACTTACTATGATGACCTTATGTGCCTCTGCAGGTGCAGATGATATTCCATGTTACTACCACGGTTTTTACGAGTCCTTGACTAATTATGACCGTAGCGCAGCGTGTTCCAGTAGCAAAAGTGATGATGAGGAAGATGATCACGATTAATCAATCTTATTTAACTTCTGCACGTCAGTAAACAAAGAACTGATGATATAAGGTAAATAAAAGATTGATTTATTGATTCTTAGCGAGGAACAAGTTGAAGAAGAAATTAAAATTATATTACGCGATTTACATAACATTGTTCATTTCTTCGGTATGATAATAATGGTAAAATAAAGGCGTAAGGATGAGACAACCCCACCGCCTCCTGGTGGGAGTCGCTGATTTTCGCACCATGAAAGGTAACGACACTCTACCAGTGCAACTAGTATCCTCAGGGCAGCTTGTGGCGGGCTGAATGGGATTGACACCCCTTGGGACCCGTGCCTCTAAGAGTCGACCAGGCCCCTCTCACCTCTGACTTGCCTTAGCCGGCCGGAAAGAGTTGGGCGTCAGAGCTACATGCTCGCAGGGTGGAAATGAAAGATGCATACGTCACGAGTTGGCACAGTGGCGTTGCGCCACTGGGTAGAAAGCGGTGTACACCTTTCGCCACTAAGAGCCGCTCACACTAATGATTCTCCCCGTCGCTCCTGCTTCGTGCCTTGCGTGTGCGACCAGTGGGGGGCCCACGACAGTGAATGGCGTGTTACCACCAGCCCATTTTATTCGTGTTTATGAACATAGATCGGGGCAAGTACCATTGTCCTTACCGATCTATGTTACATAGTCTCGGTTACCCAGTCCACTAACACTCAACCCAACAGCCCAGATTCTTTGTTCTTACACGCCATTCCATAGTCCTACACTGACCGGGGGCTGTCCTTGGCTACGTTTTATAGTGTATATAATATAATAAGGCGTCCGACCGATTTCAGCCACGGCGGCCGATCTCAATTGAGATCAGCCAAGGACGCAGGACATATTATAGTGCACAAGTGTCCGCGCAAACACAAATGCACTCTATGTTCCCGCACTCTCATAATTCGGTGAGACGGCAATCCGACATGACCGATGAGAGATCGGGCGCAGGACCACCGGCTTAACGTGCTTTCCGAGACACAGGCGTTCAACCGCCAACTTTCTAACTCCGGGCTGAGTATTATCATTACAAAATAACTCACACAAATTTTGCCCGACCCCGGACTCGAACCGGGGACCTCTCGGTCCTAACGCAGCACTTGCTACCAATAGACCGACGAGGCAGTATAGTGTATACAGGGGTAATCGTCGGCTGGTGCCACTTAACATACAAGTTATTAAAAGGCTTTTGCTTTTAAATGACAAAATATGATTTCTAAGACTTAGTTCTAACACTGAGAACCTATTTTTTGTATTTGCTGCGATTCAGGATTGAAAATCAAAACATAGGTTCCAAAGTAAATTTTAAATACAAATAATTTAACTTCATCAAAAAAAACTAATGTTGATTAACATGTAACTGGTTTGTCAACACAACAAATTAAAGTCTTTTATAGAAAAAAAAGAATACAATATGTACGAGAATAAAATGATATAAAAGTGTTATCATAATCATTTGTACTCTAAAACTCAGTAGAATAAAATGACAAGTAACGAGTGCCATATTTGACTTGAGTCTGGCGAAACGGAGAATAAAATGATAATGGATATTACAGACTTAAAATAATTACTTACTTTCACTTATATTTTATTTTTCGAATATTATCCATATTTTAATATTTAGGCACGTACCACTTAATCATTTATATAGTACTAAAAATTACCTTTATTTAAAGGTATCAATCATAAGCCTACGTCCAGTATTTAAGGAGCAAAAGGCAAAAATATGTTTTTTATTTTTCCTGAAAAGTTGCATTTCTGTAGTTATCATTTTATTCTCCGGGGACGGCGATTTCATCACTTTTATTAACATTTACTTTAATACACGAATATTCTGGTGTGTCGACGTAAAACTAGCAAAACATCAACACCAAAAGTTCCAGATGACTTTTGCGGTTCGGAGACCCGAGTGCTAACCCACATCATAGTAAATATGATTATGTATCTACCAGACACACTCTTGATCAGCTAGATGGCGCTGAAGAGACGTCGTTAGGGCAATTAAACCTTGCTAATTTGGGCACATACGCTGCAGGCGAGACCGAATCGCATTAGTGAAACAGTTTCCACGTAAGATGTTGATTATATTTATTTATCTTTGCCAACTGTTTAATTTAGCTTAAATAAATATTTGGTAAAAAATATTATAAAAGGATAGGTAAAAAAAAAATTAAAAAAAAAGAATTTTAATTCATAAACATCAGGGACACCTCCACATACGGCCACCGGTCCCTAAACTAAGCTAAGCTTATACTATGGGCGTCAAAGACTAACTAAAAATACATATTCACACCCAGACACAGAACAAAAACATATACAGGGTGTCCCAAAAAGTAGTGTCAAGCGGAAGTCCTGAGATAGAACACCCCGTGGGGTATCCGAAACACCCCCATGTATGTTCCGCGATTTTTTATAGTTTTCGAGTTATGATGATTTTTCTAAATTTTTGAGAACAACTGACCTAACCGACTAAAAATATTCTGAAGAAAAAAGTATTTGACTTTTTTGAGTAATTCTTTTTGCAAATCAATTTTCATGAGTTTTTCTTTAATGCCTAAAATATTTGTTTCCATAACTTATATGAAAGTTTTCAAAATTATGGTACAAACTGAAAAATTATGTTCTCTAAATAATGTCTTACAATTTTAACGTTAAATTTAAAATATTAGGAGGTAGCTGTATGGCTCCTTAGTAACTTTAAAAACTGCACCAGACCCTCAGCTTTCATAATCATTAATAAAAACTGGTACTTAATGGGCTAGTTTTGCTGGAATCGGACTACAAAGACAGAGAGGTGGAAAAATCATAAAATTAGACATTTGATTACGAAGTATTATTTGGACATTTTATTATTTCTAAAGTTAAGAAGATTGTTAACAATCGAAATTATACCAGAAATGCTAAAAAATAACCACTTTAAAAAAGAATAATTTGTGATACTTATAAAATAAATTAAGTTTTAAAAATGGGAACTTTATTGAAAAAAAAGTTATTGTTTTTGATTATTTATTATAAAAAGTTTATAAGTAAAAGTTTATTAAAGTCCGTAAAGAAAGCAAAGTTCGTCAAGTTCGTCGTGACCAAGGTATAATACGTATTTCATGTGAAAACAGTGTGAGCGCGCAAGCATCCAAATGTTTGCATCTGAGTGCTCCTGTATTAAATTTAGGTTTGTTAACAAACTAACTTTCGAAATAATAAAATGTCCAAATAATACTTCGTAATCAAATGGCAAATTTTATGATTTTTCTACCTCTCTGTCTTTGTAGTCCGATTTCAGCAAAACTAGCCCATTAAGTACCATTTTTTATAAATGATTATGAAAGCTGAGAGTCTGGTGCAGTTTTTAAAGTTACTTTGGAGCCATGCAGCTACCTCCTAATATTTTAAATTTAACGTTGAAATTGTAAGACATGATTTACAGAACATAATTATTCAGTTTGTACCATAATTTTGAAAACTTCCATATAAGTAATGGAGACAAATATTTTAAACCTTAAAGAAAAACTTATGAAAATTGATTTGCAAAAAGAATTACTCAAAAAAGTCAAATACTTTTTTCTTCAGAATATTTTTAGTCGGTAAGGTCAGTTGTTCTCAAAAATTTTAAAAAATAATCATAACTCGAAAACTATAAAAAATCGCGGAACATACATGGGGGTGTTTCGGATGCCCCACAGGGTGTTCTATCTCAGGACTTCCGCTTGACACTACTTTTTGGGACACCCTGTATAATTATCACATTATAATTTTTAAAAAATATATGCTGAATATGTAGAAAACTAGCTCGTTGAATCTACAAAAAATATATTCTATGCATATTCATGTGTTCACGCAACTTAGTAAACATTGCTATGTCGTGTTGAATCACTGTTATGCATTGCACATGAAAAATGGATCGGAAAATTCAGTGTCCACCAAGTCCGGCACTAATTATGAATCACGTATCAATTGTAACCATTTTGGATATTGGAGACATTTTTTTCTTACGATGATGGCTTGAAGTAGCCTTGTCATCATCACCGGACTTGGGGACATCATACACATGGTGAATAGGCAGTACCTACGTATCATAAACAAAAAAGATAAACCTAAATTAGATTTAAGATTTTTTTTACTGATCATGTTACCAATCTTGACAACGACTCTAAATATTATATCGACAACGGATGAATAAATAACTTGATTTTATTTCATATCAAAATTTTTCATTTGAATTTGTATATAATATTTATTAAACTAGGCAGCGAAAGTAATCCCTCATCTTCAGGCACCGATTCACAAATAAGGTCGAAGTCCAGACGTATTTAAGATTAAATACGTATTTACGTATACAAGCGTGAAATATTATCAATAACGGGAGGGGTCTCATAAAATTTCCAAACGTTGCTGCATTTTTTATCATCCACTAACCTTAGATTATATAAAATTATTGTAGCATTCGTATCACGTTTTCGATTAGGCCCCGATTGATGTAGCGAGTCGAGTTATTAGTACCCACATCAATCATTTGCGATGATATAGTGCAGTATTTGTCAGTTCGTTGAATGAGTGGGACTGATTCGTCTTCTGAGCCCGGGACTGTTATGTTTGGAAAAGTCTCTGTTGTTTTAGTAAGTTACTAAACAAATAAACGAAGCAACTTTGACAAATTAAAAAATTATGGCTCAATCGGTACTGTTGCTAAAAAGTAACTGATGAAGTAACCTATGTACTGTGGTGGCTGATAGCTACAACTTCACATTTTAAATATGCTCGTTTCTTTCAAGGGAAATTAGGTACATCATTAAATCTAAATCCGGATGCAATCCTCAAATTGCTATTTTCCGGCAAATATTGAACAGAAGATTCTTACCCAAATGCCAGAATTAGAATAATACTTCTGTAGTCATTAAACATCACTAAAGACAATAAATTTTTCCCAGAAATATTAAAATGTCTGCAAGTAGGTGCTCCGCATTTGTGGAATCGTTCACGAACCTTCTTTTGATCGCGTTACGCAGAATTTAGGTCAAATATTCCGTCTCGAAGATTATATTTTACTTAAAATCGAATTAGTGTCTTTGTGCCAGATCTGCTTAAATAGCATCTCCAAAGAAATAAATCCAAACTCCTTTTGAATTCCGAATCGTGTCCCAGATTTGTTGCAAACTTTTGTTTGTTGCGCGAACAAACTTGAGATTCGAACATCAACACTATATCACTTAACAATTTTTCGTATTCAACATCCCTGCGGTCGTGTATTGGACTCGTTGCCTTGTTATTTTCAGTTGGAAATTGGACTTTACCCTGTATGCGATAAGGCACAAGGTTGGTTAGTGGTAGGTTTATAATTCCCTCTGCGCCCGCCAATCGCAATGAAGTACTGTCATTCCGTGCCGGGTTTCTACATTACAGCGAGCCATCCTTTTTAATACAGGCCCTGGTTTTTACCCTTTGAATTTGAAATAATACCATCACGTGGTATAAGACGCGTGCGCTGAATACCAACAAGGTTAGGAAATCGAAAACCTTGTCAAAGATTGCGTTTCTTCGCAATGGACATTATATTACGTCCATGTTGTTTACTTACTATGTGAGAAAAATATTAATAAGCATACAGAGCTATGGAACTGTTCTTAAAGAATTACCTTTCTTGATTTCATAAATCTATCTGTAAGTACCTTATTAGGAATCATAATTGAGCAGTTTATAGCAATCGGTCATGTTGCAAGAACACCGGCCTTCCGTGCATTCCGAGGAAGGTGCTCGCATGCATCCCACAACTTTCTTACTCAGGGCTATGAGATAAAATGAATAAGGGACAATTTTTAACCCACCTGGGACTGAAATCCAAGGGTTTGTCCTTCCACGGTACTTGCCACTAATTCAACGAGCAATTGATAGCAACAAATATTAATTACCACATTATGGTATGGTATGCAGAGAAAGTGTATAATCTATAATTATAATAATGAACGGATCTCTGTCAATACATACATGTTACATATAATGATAAGAAATATTATTGGAAACATTTATCAATGCAATGGTACCAAAACAATTATTATTGTTTTTTTGTCTATTTGTCTGTGCACGCTAATTTTAGAAACAGCTTATTAGATCTAGATATGGCTTTGAGTAATGTATTTTGGTAAGTACTTAGCACTTGGTGTTTGGTCATGTAAATAAATAAATAAAAAAGACGTGTGGCACTCGGGGACTGCCGCGGTATAGCTATTGCATAGCATCGTCCGATTTCGGAGCAGCTCGTCTCGATTCGTGCGAGTTTCGTAGAGTCGTACAATACGTCTAACCGCACGACACAAACACCGTGCCGAAGTCTACCGAACTGAAACGACGTTAGACGATTGTGAGGTTTTTTTCGTTACGGAATTTCTTGGTTCGGTTGCCGCGCTCAAAGCCCGCGATAAAAGCTATGCAATAGCTTAAAAATAATAGTTAAGTTATGCTTAATTAAAAAAAATTTGCACGTTGAACTTGCTAAGCGTTTGAAGGCACGGGTCCGCGCGTACATCGCGTCCAGTATTCTAGTCATAAATTAACATTTAAGCACTCAGTTCAAATGTGACCTATGAGGTGTCTAGTATTACTATCGTAGCGTGTTCTCTGCGGCTTCGCAAGTCGGTGCATCTGACAGCCTTGTTTGTGCACCACGCATTTAGCCCGCAAACTGCAGTGGGTGCGAGAGAAACGAAACCATGTCATCGTATGGGTCTGTCCTTCTCCCACCGGTAGCAATATCGCTTGACAAGTCATCACCATTCAGTTTGTTCACAGTGGTACAGATCATAAATCGTGGGGAATTCTAGTTAGTCGGTTACCTGTTGTTGGGATTACTAATAAGTTGAAATGCTGAAAATCACTCGTGTTTCTTGTAACAATGTAACAGCAAACCCGAAAATTATGATCGACATCACTAATTTAAAAAAAAACTTAAATCTAAAACACTAGATCTTTGACGAAATAAAATACAAATAAGTCTCTTAAATTATTACTTTCATAGAAGAAGAATGAGTAATAAACTTTTAAAATTAATAAGGTGCAAAAAATGCACTACACAATTTTTTTTCAAATAATTATTTCCAGTTCTTATTTTAGACATTTTTAGTTTAATTTAACTTTTATGAAACGAAAATCATTTAACATAATTTAACAGAATTATTATTCAAAATATGCTGTTCAGCCTTCCAAATTAATAAATGCAAAGCATTTTATCTTTAAACGTATTTTGAATAATTAATAAGACAACGCCTCATTATCTTCAATGTTAATTCTTTTAATTGTTTTGCCATCGCTTAAATTTTTCATATTTCTTTTGAATTTTTCTTTAATCTTATTCGTACCTAATCTGCTGTAGTTTCAAATTTTCGGCGTACATCGAATACTTGGAATGTTATGTTAATAAAAGGTTAAAACCTGTTAAAAGTAAAAAACTAATCAGTATGGTAGTCTGTGTCAATTATAAAAGGGATAAAGTGAATCTAAGATTTTACTATTTCACTATTCACCAACCCTATTATACCTCAGGCCTCGTTCGAAGAGATTAGCATATATATAGACACTTGTAGTAACGCGTAGCACTCACCATTCCATGCACTAATTGAGAATTTTAAAACTATATTTTTATTTTTTTTTTGTCGGGTATCTTTATACCGTTCTTGTCCACTCGCTACGCCATGACAGTCATTCGTATTTCAGTGCTTTGCCGTTCCATGTTACTTTCGTTAAATAAATTGTTTAAAGTGTTAATAATAGGAGTTATTACGAGTGTTTAGTTGCTTCAACGCGGAAAATATGCCTAAACGTAAAAGTAAGGACGATTGTGCGCGTATAGAACGAAAAATACGGAAATTGGAAAAGAAATTGTCTCGCAAGCGGCGTAGGCGCCGCCATAGCAGTTCGGATACCGATTCGGATGTCAATTCGTTATCTTCCCGCTCAACCCGATCATCGTTGGATAAACAAGGTATTTAGTGTTATTATTAATTAGTGCAAACATTGTTTTTGGCTCAATGGCTTACTTCGTTAAAACGAAACATAAAAATATACATTTATAGTGTATGTTAGTTAATTTATGCGTTCATAATTTGCAATTGACTCGAAAGATCCGAAAAGCTATAGTTTGCGGACAGTACGTACCTACTTGGTATTGGGACTGTCTCTTACTGTTAATTAGCTAATTTAATTTGTGGGTTTGCGGGCAGTACATGTTTTTTAACTAGGGACTGCCTCTTACCATACACTTACCCGTCTTGATATGTAATATTTATACGTTACCGTTAATTCTTTGCGGACAGTACGTGTTTTTACAAAACTGGGGACTGTCCCTCTGTAAGGTAACTTAGAAGATGGTATGTCTTTTCAGAATACGACTATGTGAAGTTGACCGATGACGAAAATACTTTTCTTGAACCGGTATGCCCACTGTCCGAGGCAGATGGAGAGCTTCCCGAGTCAAGTGCTCTTACGAGCCATGACAACCAAGTTAAGGATTCAGCGACAATACCTTCGGTGGTAATAATCCCATCACAGGATGTTACCCCCCCTACGGTTACAACTGCAGTGCCTACCCCCAATATGGAACCTATTGAGGTTACAAATGAAGATTCCTCAGATCTCAATGGGGATCTTTTGGACATACTTGGTTGTGATCCTACTACCGATAAGAAGTATGGCAAAGAATTGCAAAAGGATTTATCAGTCAGATTGCAACATTGGACAACCGTTGGTTTGGACAAAGAGACAAAAAAGGAGTTAAAAGATAGATATTTAACACCTGAAAACTGCAAATTAATTGACCCGCCAATCTTGAATGCAGAAATGAAGGCTGCGATTTCAGAGGTTAATCTGAAGCGGGATAAAGCCATAGAGAGTAAACAGAAGATACTCACTTCAGCTATTGCCGCTTTAGGAGAAGCCATATCACTCCTTTTGCCGTCAAAAGACAAGGATACCGCGTTACTTAAATTATTGATGGATTCTATCCGAATTATTTGCGATTGCCAACATGCTGACACAGTCACGCGGAGAAACTTTGTGATGGGTGGACTTAAAAGGGAAATAAGAGAACAGCTGCAGAATACTAATGTCGACAGATATCTCTTTGGCGAAAACCTTGCAGAGACTTTAAGGTCCGCAAAGGCAATATGTAAAACGGGTACGGATTTAAAGCCACCAGCGCCCAAAAATCCAATCAAGAAATCAGTACCTACTCCATCCACTTCTACGGGTACAAGGAATTTAAACTGGCAGAATCCGGGTCCGAGCCGCAGGCCGACGGGTCCTCAGAGGATGAGACAGCCTGCGATGACCTCGATGAACACTCGGCCTCACAACTCCTCGAAGCCGTCGCAGCATCGGCAGCAGCGACCGAGCTACACACGCCGCTAGACACGGTAAAGCTAGCGGGTAGACTAAGCGCATTTTACAAGCAGTGGCTTATGATCACTAAGGATCCAAATATCTTATCGTACATTGAGGGTTATAAAATTCCCTTTTCAAGGCAGCCCGTACAAACATATTACCCCCCTAATAGGACATATTCTGAGTCAGAAAAAATCAATTTTAATAATTCTATCGATAAGTTATTAACAATGGGGGCAATATCACACTGTTCTCCTCATCGAAATCAATATTTGTCTAGTATTTTTCTTATACCTAAGTCAGATGGCACACTGCGGTTCATATTAAACTTAAAGTCGTTAAATAGATTTATTGACACAGTTCATTTTAAATTGGAAGACTTAAGAACAGTCCTTAAACTTGTATCTAAAGATAACTATTTATGTAATGTAGATCTAAAAGACGCATACTTTTTAATTAAAATACACGAAAACTTTCGTAAATATTTAAGATTCCAGTTTGAGGGTTCTTTGTTTGAGTTCAATGTCCTTCCTTTCGGGCTAAATACAGCTCCATATGTATTCACCAAAATCATGAAGCCTGTGGTGAAACTGCTAAGAACCGCCGGATATATGTCAACTATATATTTAGACGATTTATGTCTGATTGGCCACGATTTTAAAGCATGCTATGAAAATTTGCGACAAACGAAAGCATTCCTGACGTCATTAGGCTTCATAATTAATGAAGAAAAAAGTAGTCCAGCGCCATCTCGTGTGTGTAAATTTTTAGGATATGTTTTAGATACAAAAAACTTCCAGGTTACCTTGCCAGATCAAAAAGTCCATAAAATTGAGTCCGAATTGATAAAATTTTCCAAAATTAAAAGCTGTAAAATCAGAACCTTTGCTAGTTTTGTGGGTTTATTGGTATCTGCTTGCCCGGCGGTAGAATATGGGTGGCTTTACACAAAGCTCTTCGAAAGACACAAATACCTTAACTTAAAACGAACTAACGTTTATGATAAGATTATGGCTATACCAAGTTCATTAAAATCGGATATGGATTGGTGGAAACGTACTATTCCCACCGCGACTTGTAAAATCAAAAATGACAAGTATGACCTGGAAATTTTTTCGGATGCCTCAACTACGGGGTGGGGAATTGCATGTGGTAATCAGAAAGCTAGTGGTCTTTGGAGTGTAGATGAACGCAAAAAGCACATCAACCTCTTGGAAATCATGGCCGCGTTCATTGGTTTAAAGATTTTTGCAAAATACCTTCAGGATTCTCATCTACTTTTGCGCGTTGATAATACCACTGCAATTTCCTACATTAATCGTATGGGAGGTATCCAGTTTCCACATTTGACAGAAGTTACTAAACAGCTCTGGCAATGGTGTGAAACCAGACAAATAACTGTGTTTGCATCTTACATTTGTTCATCTGAAAACGTTGTTGCTGATGCTGAATCTAGACGTATACACCCAGACATTGAACGGCAGCTTGCGGATTACGCATTTGAAGACATTGTTGTTAATTTGGGCCGCCCGCAAATAGATCTATTTGCAAGTCGAACTAACAACAAATGTGCCAAATATGTCTCATGGCATAGGGATCCAGATGCGTACGCCATCAATGCGTGTACTATATCATGGACAGGCCTAAATTTTTATGCCTTTCCTCCTTTCACAATGATCTTGAAATGTTTGAGAAAAATCATTACTGACGAAGCCAAGGGTATCATGGTTGTTCCACAATGGCCCACACAACCATGGTACCCTCTCTATAAAAAGCTTCTTATATCTAAACTTTTAGTGTTTAAGGCTTCAGATAATTTAATAGTATCAACTGATTCCAGCCGCCGCCACGTACATACGACGATTACCCTGGTGGCAGGAGTCTTGTCCGGGAGGCGATGTTAAGGAGAGGAATTCCGCTGGGGTCCATGGAGATTATGTTAAATTCCTTGTCAGAAAACTCGTATAAGCAATACGAGGGGTGCTATAAAAAGTGGTTCTCTTATTGTAATGAGAATAAGTTGAACATTTTTGAAGTATCAATTCCGGATTTATTAAATTTTTTTACTGTAATATACAATGAAGGGGCCCAGTATGGTACCCTTAATTCATATAGGTCGGCTTTGGCATTGATTCTAGGTGATAAAATATCTGAAAATCAATATATTAAGAGGTTCTATAAAGGAGTTTATCGCAGCAGGCCTTTAATGCCTAAATATAATGAAACTTGGGACACTTCTGTAGTTTTAAATTTTCTGGATAAATGGTACCCTAATGAAGGGTTAAATAAATCACAAATTTCAAAAAAGCTGATTACTCTTTTGCTTTAGTCACAGCACATAGAGTGCAGACATTTTCAAAAATTAAAATTAGTAATATTGATATAAATCAAACTGTAATAAAAATTAAAATTCCCGATCTAATAAAAACTTCTAGACCTGGATCAATGCAACCCTTATTAATTCTTCCTTTCTTTATTGAGCGTCCCCAAATTTGTCCCGCAAAAACCTTGCTTGCTTACATCGAAATGACTAATAGTTATAGAGAAAATCACGACCTTCTTTTTATAAGTCTTAACAAGCCGATTAGACCAGTTGGTACACAAACCCTATCAAGATGGATTAAAGACATTTTAAGGTTAAGTGGAATTGATACTTCTACGTTCACTGCGCATAGTACCCGCCACGCTGCAACATCTGCAGCACAGAGATTAGGTATTAATATCGATCAGATCAGGAAAACTGCAGGCTGGAGTTCCAACTCCGAAACATTCGCCAGGTTCTATAATAGACCCATTGTTAGGTCAGATGATTGTATCGCCAGAAGTTTGTTAAATCATTCAATTAGAAAGTAATAATATTGTTTAAATGTTTGCTAAGTTGTGAGTACAAATACAATAATTGATTTTCAAGTTAAGCATTTTATTGGAGTATTTTACGACTAATATCTCTAAATATCTACAAGTGTCTATATATATGCTAATCTCTTCGAACGAGGCCTGAGGTATAATTAGAGATTAAACGAACTTACCTGTGAGTGAAGTTCTATCCTAATTATATGAAGGCCTCGTTCGAAGAGATTAGCATCCCACCCGCCCACTAAAGTTACCCTAGTAGTCGTAAAATAAAATAAAAAACGGCATATCTCTAAACTAAATGACTGTCATGGCGTAGCGAGTGGACAAGAACGGTATAAAGATACCCGACAAAAAAAAAATAAAAATATAGTTTTAAAATTCTCAATTAGTGCATGGAATGGTGAGTGCTACGCGTTACTACAAGTGTCTATATATATGCTAATCTCTTCGAACGAGGCCTTCATATAATTAGGATAGAACTTCACTCACAGGTAAGTTCGTTTAATCTCTAAGTATTGAATGACTATGTAATAATACCTAAGCCTACTAAGAGCCATAACCTATACAACGTAAGTACACTCATACATTTCCTCAATAAATAAGTACATGATATTGTAACGTGTTCAATGGGCTGTAGAGCAATGAAAGAATGAAAAGTGGCTTCTAATCATTTACCTCAAGCATAACAACAAAACACTATCAATCGGTGTTTACGCTTCTGTAAACACGAGATGTAGTGAAAATACAACGTTACAAAAGGACAGTTATCATCCGAAACAATTATCTGATCCATCCATTTCTCGTGAAAGAATGAACAGATGACGTAATATTCGGTAACGGAACACAATTGTGATAGATGAACGAGTATATGCCAAAAGATAGCCGGACGCTACTATGCGGGCCGTGACGTGCCTAGGGTTGTCACTAGGAATTGGACATTTGGCATATGCCTTTAATATTAAAGGTTCCGGTCCTCACACTTCCATCCAATGACCAACGTACTATAAAATACATATGTATGTATGGAGTATTAAGCATGTGCTTACATACAGATTAAAGACTTGAGGGATTTTATCGACTCAAAAATAAACCCTGATTCCAATTCCAGGCCAATATTTTATAACATTTTTAGTAAATATTTAGTTTTTTGTGGCATGCCTTGTTTTTGTTATAAATATTTATTAATATATTCGATAAGATAAGATATTTATATAGAACTAGCTTTCCGCCCGCGACTCCGTCCGCGTAGAGACGTTTAACGGGTATAACATTTCTTCTTTATAGCGTATTCGGATAAAAAGTGGCCTATGTCCTTTCTCAGGTTCTGCACTATATCTGTATCAAATTTCATTTAAAACGGTTCAGTATTCTATGCGTGAAAGCGTAACAGACAGAGAGACAGACAGAGTTACTTTCGCATTTATAATATTAGTAAGGATGATATTCTACTTAGCGTAGTTTTAGTAGTGTGTAGTATTTATTCCAATCGTATCTTTCTTATAATTTATTAGACTGCTTTGATCTGCTTCTCTGAATATTTATATGTATCAGATTTTCAATGTTTTGATGTACTACAATATTGAAAATGTAGATAGCTTTGTTATCTACAGAATCATACATTTGAATACTTGACATATTCAAATCCAACCACTAGAAACACCTTGTCAGTGTAGCGATGGATGCGATTCACTATCACAATATTTATTACACTCATAAATTTTGTATGTTTGCACTTCACCAGTTTTATGACGCTTTTTTGTTTGAATAATTTGAAAACATAAATTTATTCAACGCAGCTGGTACTTACAACAATAAATCTGCATAAATGTTTGTTACTTTTATGTGTACACATTCTGAAATAAACTGCAAAGAATTGTTTGTATTACAGTCTATGCTTAAGTTTATGTTGTCAAAATATTTAAAATTATGGAATACAACTTTAATATTGTTGGGTGGGTTTCCAATTACTAATAACTTCTTAAATCATTTTACTTCTTATTCTTTTGTTCATTATCAAACTCATAGCAATGTGAATATTTCCATGCTAAATTTGCATAATATAGATATAACCGAACGAAATGAAATTAATTAATTTAAATATTTATTGAACCTTCTAGAAAACAAAAAAAAATCATTTAAGAAAAGAATAAGTCACATACGACAGCCCTAACCATAATGAATTATTTTCGACCAATTGTGAATGGGGACACGATGAAGTCTGCATTTAAGCTGCTTTTATATCTTAGGAAAAATGTATCAATTTTTCACTCAAGAAACAATCTAACTATTACATTAAGTGTAAACAATGAACAGAAAAGTCATAATTCTAATTCATTCTACATAATGTAAATGTCATTTGATAATCCAGTCAATATTTTTTAATTAGTAAAACAATACAAAAAAGTATTGTAGAAGTGTCATGTTTAATTTTTATAAAAAATGCGATCCTACTTCCAAGCTTAGACTGATCATAAACTATCTTGGTTAGACCATTTATCTCCATAAGGCATTCTGAGAGAAGTTTGTGCAGTCGCCAGCGACTACGACAAAGTGTCAAAAATATTCAATGAATAAAATTGTCTGCATTCGCCGTAAAGGTTGGAATAATTTTAGAAGATTTGACAAATCATTCGTAGGATATATTATGTAAATACATCTACTTCCGAAACTATTTATAACCTTTGGCGAATGCAAGTAATTTTATTTATTGAATAATGATTTTAGTTTAGATACACACTAAACTAATACCTACTACTCAATGTTTCTATGAACAAGCAATTTGCCTTATTAGTTCATTGTTAACCAAAGTATGTTATATAAGTAGTGACCCAACCTCACTTCGCTTCGGGTGAATTTTACATGAAAGTTTTCATTACATTTTCTATCTATTAAAAAAAACGCATCAAAATCTGTCGCGTAGTTTTAAGGATTTCAGCATACATAATGATATAGGGACAAAGAAATCGACTTTGTTTTAACACATTGCAAACATTTAATTAAATTCATATTGGTTTTACTGATTTTCATGAAGACAGATGGGCACACTTGCACCTAGGTAGTAGAAAATATCAGTCCCAACTATTTGTAACATAGTTTCCAGTGCCAAATTGCATCTCAGCTGTTAAATCTCACTTGAAAATCTATGTTAGAATAGATTTTCGAGCGAGAGCAAGTGCAAATGACGTAGATTGCCAAATTACTGTGGACAGATTGACAAGAGATGAATTAGTGACGTCATGCGCCTAATGCGTGCGACGGGTTATTAGCTAAATTGATTAGCAAACCCTTATATTAAGCTTACAAAAATAAGCTTCGATTTGAATCGTTATTCAAATGGTAGTTTAATGAAATAAATCATATTGTATTCAAATATTCATTTAATTTTATGATTTATTGATGTATTTTTTCAAAATTCAACATTTTATACAAACAAGCAATAGGAATAAAAATTACCACAAACTTAACAAAATGAAAGTACACTTAAGAAAAAATAGTTTAAAACTTATTAACACAAATCCATTCCGTTTGGCAGATTCTTCCAATGCTCATGAATTATGCTAGGCACCGAATTAGAAATCAAAAGCTCTGGTTCATGGCATCATCTTGGACAATAGAAACCTCTTTGAGCAAAGACTGCTGTTCGGCTGACTTCGAACTTCTGAGACTAGAAACCCCCCAAGTCTTGCTCCTCCTCAGTGGGGGTCTACCCTTGATCCTCCCGTCGTACCTATGCCGCTTATGATTCAGTGGACTCAGTTCTGGATCTGACATCGCATCACATTTTCGCTTGGAAGCCGATGATGATGATGATGACTCGTTCGAGATGGTTGACCTGTACGGTGTAGTTATAGCTGAAATATCAAATATTGTGAATGTGCAATTACAATAAAAAATAATGTTACACTCAACAAAACCACTATTTTTTTTACGTTACAAACCTTAATAATACTATTAAGTTTGCTGAAATCATTATTGTACCTCTTTTTATACTGAATGATTTTATGAAGTGGTTGGCTAAAATTAACGAATAAATATTTTACTTTAGCGATCTTTTTGGAATTAAATTAAACTTTTCGAATATTTTGAGTTGTTTTCCGTTACAATCTTTTTGTCATCTTATTAAAAGGAAAACAGCATTGTGACATGACTGGGAGAAACGATTCATTTCCTGGAAGCGAAATATTGAAATTGAAAAAGTTAGAAGGCTAATCACAATTTATAATATTTTCGAGTTGCTTGACTGGCAGTAAGAGAAGGCAACAAGAAGGCATATTCATGTTCATCTATAGAAACATATGTTTTGTTTATTGTTATTATTTATATACAACCTTTAGCGAATTCAAGTAATTTTATTTACTGAATAATGATTTTAGATACTCACTAAACTAATACTACTCATTTTTTCTATGCTATTGTTAACCAAAGTATTTTATAATATAACTAGTGGCTATCTCAGTTAACACTAGAAAACATTTAAGTTAATCTGAAAACACAATTTTCGTTCTACCTTATTTTTTATCTTTTGGAAATATTCCAGATTATGAATTTAAATACACTTATCAAAGCTTGGATATGTTCCAGTAATATAAAATTCTACGGATGGGAATAGGCCATATCAGATAAAAAGAATGTACTCAGAACTAAAATTATTTACCTTTTCAAAAATAAATGAAACAATCGCAGACGAATGAGAAACCTAACAACATTATTGTATTTAATATGTTCGCGATAATTTTAATGCAATAAATAAAAACTTTTTTTTAAATAATGTTTTTGATAAAATTAACAAAAGAAATAAATTAGCAATAATACCACTTACCCAAATTATGTTCTTGTTCTCCCCAAAATACATTTTTGACTGCCTTTGCCACACTAGACCAAATATTTTCCTTATTTGTTTCAGCGTTTCTATCGAATTCCGTAGATTTTTCATCAACCCCTTCAGTATCGTCTGCAATTCGCTTCACACTAACCTTTTTCTTGGTAATAACAAATTTGAACTGTATTTCTGTTTCTTCCTCTGTAGTTCTCAACACCGAGCTAAGGCAATTTTGCAAAGAACCAGCTATGTTCGTTGTCAATGCGGTTATTGCGGTATTGATTCCTGCATTAGAAGGGGAATCTACACACGTCTTGAATAATTCGTTTGAATCTTTTGAATAGTTCCCTGGTTCTACAATAGGGCTATCGTCTTTAAAGTTAATGGCTCGAGCTGGCATATGGGGCTCACTGGATGCTGGCGTACATTCTGGTGTTTTTTCTCTAACATTAATCGGTGTTCTGGCTACTGTTTGGCCTTGGCCTTCAAAGCGATTGATAAGAGCTTGGAATCGAGGATTGAGACAGAATCTCGGCTTTTGCGGGCCCGGTGTAAGCATACGTTTTGGTTTTCGGTACACTGAAAATGTAGACATAAAAGAATGTAAATATTTTTTTCTCATTAATTAAATTATTTTGAGATTTTTTAGTAATTTAAATTTATTGAACTAGGCAAATATTTTTAAGCTATTGCATAGCTTTTATCGCGGGCTTTGAGCGCGGCGACCGAACCAAGAGATTCCGTAACGAAAAAAACCTCACAATCGTCTAACGTCGTTTCAGTTTGGTAGACTTCGGCACGGTGTTTGTGTGCGTGCGATTAGACATATTGTACGACTCTACGAAACTCGTACGAATCGAGACGAGCTGCTCCGAAATCGGACAATGCTATGCAATAGCTATACCGCGGCAGTCCCCGAGTGCCACACGTCTTTTTTTTATTGAAATAATGATACATAAATGTGAAAAACTGTATTGGCATGTTTAGAACCCAATCATATTAAATACTTAAAATTATAATAAATGTAAAAGAGTGAAACTTAAGTTTATCTATACTTTTTGACTGTTAGTGCGATTAAAAAAGAGTAATGTTCTCCACGACAAACGACTTCAATTTGATAATCATGCGGAAGTTTTATTTTACATAAATAAATCTGTTTAATAGGTACCTCTCTTCATTTTATTTTCTTGTTCAAAAACTGTGTCTTCGGCAAACTTGACTCTCTTGGTTTTCATTGAAGAAACTTCTGTATTGTTTTCAGATTCTTGAAAGGTTACATGCTTTTCTGAACTATCTTGGCTGCCCAGTCTTATTCGACTTCCTGTTACTATGATACTCTTCAGTTTTGGAGCAATATTTTCAGATTTAGAAGGCTGAAATTCAAAAATATCTTTACATAACAGATCCCAAAGTAATGTGCACAATTTTTTTCATTTTATGAAAGGTTAAGATATCAAACACTACAGATTCAATTTATTGATACTTTGCCACAGATATCAAACTATGAAACTGCTACTCAATGGAGCGTGCCAAAAATGTTAGATTATGCAAGCAAAGTTCTTTATAACGTTCCTCACCTCATTATTTAAACTTTGTGCGGGACTCTCGGCGTTCTCAATTTCAGAGAGAGGAGAATCGGCACTTTGTTCTGGAAAGAGTGACCAACCTCCAACAACCGGGTGAGTTGGGGTACTTGTTGTGACAATTTGGGCTATCTTCAAAACATGCTGTATATGGGATGTTGGTGTTGTCATTTCTTTTTGATTATCTGGAACTTTGATAAAGTAATATTACATTTTAACAATAAACTACAAATATTATTTTCAACTTCAAATAGTATCTAAAAGTTTAAAAATGTAAAATGCACAAAAAACACAATATGCAAAAAATGCAGCGCCTTCCATACGAACAAAATGTTACCTTAGATTTATTTAATTTATAAATACCTTAGATATTTATTTTTTGTGAAGTTAACTAAAAAAAAATTATATACTTATAATAAATCTGTAGAGAGGTCAATTTTGTACATTTAATATATTTTCAAAATAACTATCAGGGGGTAATTAGTGATCGATACTGATGCCAAAAATGTAATCAGTAAAATTTTTGTCTGTCTGTCTGTATGATCCTTATAGAAACAAAAACTACTGGACGGATTTTAACAAACTTGGTACAATTATTCTTCATACTCCTGGTCCGGTATAGTATACTTTTCATAACGCTACAATCAATAGGAGCAGAGCAGTGAAGGGACATGTTGGGAAAACGGGAGAAATTACTCCATTTTTTAAGCTTCCGTCGCGTGTGCAGCCATAATGGTTAAGGTGACATAGAAATCATGTATGACGGAAATATTGTTCATAAAATTGTCTAAAAAATATCCCGTCTATCTTTTATCGTTGACTCACAATAACACGTGTTACTCCTAAAAGCATAGCAGTTCGGAGCATAGGAGCAATAAGACAGTGGGAAATGTGTAAAAAACGGGGGCAAACGCAGACGACGTCGCTGGCACAGCTAGTATTTTAATATACTTACCAGCACAGTTGTCATTCCTGGATGGAGTTGTTTTGCTTGCTATTGGTGAACCATCATAATCATCATCATTCACCGTTTCTTCGTATTCTTCAACCACTTTTTGCCTCATTAATCCCAAAAACTTCTTAGCGTGAGGTGTAGCAACCCTTTGCCTTTTAAGCCTTACTGATTTCGAAACAGACTTAGGATGAGGGGTTCGTATTCCCGCTTTAGATTCTTCCGCCTCACTTTCACTCGATTCGTAATCTACAATCATTTTCTTTCTCACTATCGGTGTTATGACTGCTGTTTTACTGGATTTATTTACTGATACTATAGCTTCAAAGTTTTCTCCTTCATCTTTTTTATCTGTTTTATCATATATAGAATCAAACTTATCATCTACTTCC
Organism: Maruca vitrata; assembly: GCA_039566165.1. Lineage (NCBI taxonomy): Eukaryota > Metazoa > Arthropoda > Insecta > Lepidoptera > Crambidae > Maruca > Maruca vitrata. The sequence continues at coordinate 6,943,174 of CM076926.1, forward strand.
TTCAAGATTGATCTGCTAGGTTCATGTTGACTCTGGACCAATTCAGAAATACTTGTGCATTCAGCAATATTGGTAAGATCATCCATTTTAGTGAAATATTTGCTGCACTTTTTGCACTGTAATGGTAAGTGCTCCTCGTATAGATGCACTAAGAAGTCGTTGTTCAATTCTTGAGGTTTACAAAGAAACGAATATCCTCTGCAAATTGGGCACTCGTATGTTAGACCATGAGCAGATTTCTCGTGTTTCAAACGGCAATTAGCACAGCAAAATACCAGTTGGCACACAACACAGCAAGCCTGGAATCAAATTATTTCATGTTTATCCACCAAAGCCTGGAGATAACAAAGCAGGCAATCAAAAGAGCAATATATTATGTAACTCTTGAATCTACTTGGGACAATATGTAAACTTACTGAAATATTATTTATTTTAAATAAACGTTCATGCTGGTTTATTGTAACTGTTTTTTTTAATGTACCTATCAATAAAGCTAATACACATTTCTGCGCTAGCTATATAATTTTATACCCGCCATATAAAATGTGTTAATAAAACAAAATGCAAATGTAATAAGTAAGTCGGGCAATAAAACGGCAAAGGAGGCTCTTTTTATTTCACCAAAACCTCTCTAACAGTCAAAGTTTTTACGTGGCCGTAAATAAAACACACGAACAATGCAATGAGAAGTTTGTTGTACTCAGGTTGTAGGGAACTGCCTCAGTGCATGTTGCGGCTGGCCAGAGAAACATGCTTTAGCTTTTTGCCAAGTTATGTGGAATTTCAAGGAAGTATTTCCGCAGTAGTCCTATTTTTTTGTCTTTGTATTACGTGAGTTTGTAGGTAGTTCTCTCAAAGTAATACAATTTGAGGTAATACACACCATAGCAAAATTAAATGTATAAATGAATGAGATGATTAACTCACAGAAACGTTATTATACATACATAAAATCACGCCTTTTTCCCAGAGGGGTAGGCAGAGATCACTTCCAGCGATCCACTTTTCACCGCTATACTTACACTTATTTTTCACTTTTCAGCGTTATTATAATATTTGAAAAAATACCCGATACACTAACTTACACTAATAATACCAAAAGATTACTTTCTGCTACCATAGTGACAGTAGCATACGCCTGAACCTATTTTTAATCAAAGATAAATAAATAATAATGCTGGTTATACACTCTCGTTCGAGGACACCCCCTATTCTTGCCTAAGACGTCTCGGCTGGAGCTACCTAGGGCTGAGATCAAGTGAAAAACACCAAGACATACCGATGTAGTACCAATTACAATCGCGGTCGTCTCGGCGAAAGTGTACAGCTGCCTTTACATTACCCCATTCGGCATTATGACTATGTATATGTACATTACATTGTACACATTATTATTTTAATACAAACATCATGAGTGTATTCGTATTATGTACCTACGCACATTTTGTAATGGGCCATTACCGTTTTAATGAAAAGTAAATGAACTTTCAATTTAATTTTATCGTAATCTCGCAGAAATGAAATTAAATTACTTAATTTCTTAGCTCAAATTATAACTCGTTGTTTTTTTTGCCTATTAAGTAAATAATTAAAGCCTTATATAAAAAAAATATAGGACTAAATATGTATGAAGATTTTACGATTCGAAATATCTAATATTTTACATTAGAAAATTTAAATGCCATACCTCCGGTGCGGCTTTCATTTTAATCCCACTTCATTATTAACTTTTACACTAGTTTCATACCACACTTGTTATTAAATAGTCTTATTGGGATAGGCGACGACCGTAATTTGTAATAATGTTGCGTAAAAAATCGAATTCTATACTGATTGACAGATTTGAAGCAGTTTCTAAATCTACCCGCCGTCATTTTATTAAATTAATGACAAAGTGCCCGCTTTATTTTTACAAATACGTCAGCTACATTTTGACGTTCGGATATTCCATACATATCATACAAACACATACCGGACATATCGTCGTTATTTTACAGTTAAATTACTATTTCTCTATCTTACAACTTGATCATATCAATTCATTACTCCCAAGATGACAGGTTTATTTAAAAAAAAAAACAAATTTTATAATTTAAGCATTGTGCGTATAACTCCTATGTTTTTATATAATTTCATACTAGGTAGGTAGGTATATGATATTATGTTTGTTGGAAATTGGATTTGTTACCTTTAAGGGACAAACTATAGACCGTATACGACAAAAGATATCGGACAATAGACGCGCGTAATGGCCGCCGGAAGTCGTCCTCGATACCGGATGTTGTCAGATGCGAAGCTTACTGTAGATAAGTTCACTCCCAAGAAATTTTGCCAACAAGTTCTAGATAAATACAACCGACATTCTACTTAGTTCGACGTAAGTAAAGAACTTTGTTAAATAATATCGAAATTTTAAAAGTTTAAAGTTGTTGATCTAAGTTTAAAGTGCTTCGAGTTTTAAGTCTAGAATATTTCGGACATTTCGGAAAGAAAACTTTATTTTTCTTTTATTTAAGTTCTAATAGAATGAATTCCAATATACCTTCAACATCGTTCTTACCAATGGATATAATAAATAATAAAAAAAATTTAAACAAAAAAAAAATGCGTACTTTTCATCATTTTACCGTCGAAGACTGAAACGATAGCTTAATGTTTGTTTATAAGCCTCTCTTTTGTTAGTTTTAATTGATAAAATATTTGTAATTTAGAAGCATAATAAATATATATGCCCGATAGGCCCGATGCCCAATAGGTAGGTTCGTACATATTTTCCTTTTCTTCTTTAAGTAAACAAAAAGTACGCAAACAAACATACTGCTTTTGCACATAAAAAGGAATTACGTAAGTCATCCTCCAAGGGATATCCGGTATCTGCGAAACCGTAACTATTTTAGTCAGATATAAAATGGGTTAGACGGAAAATTGTGATAATAATGACAAATGGCTAGCCCGCCGCCTCCACGGCCATACTTAATAGGCACTTACGACATTCTAGGCATGAACTTGACAGAGGATATATCATGTATGTCCCAGATGGGTATAAGAATGACATTTTAACTTCCGAGTTTTATAAACACTATATTGCTTGTGTATCCGATTACTGATACGTGTGTACCTTTTTCAAACTTCAAAGGTCACTCCGGGCATCGCCAGAACTCTTCCCCTACTCACGTATACAAATGAGGATCGTCAAGGTGTGTTTGTCCGTAGTCGTTAGGAAAATAACCTCGGCCAGGGACAGGTGACGTAATAGCCACCTAATTTGTTGTCTCAAATATCATCCTTCAAAACGGTGCATCAAGGATGCGGTACTTTGGAAGCAGAAAAAGGCTACACATTCTTTACGACGTCGCAAAGTGTTTTATACAGGACAATTTTCGTTATTCTTCGCAAGAAAATTGCAAGTAGTGAATACATTCTCATAAGTAAAACAAAAGAAGATCCTGTGTTCGAATTCCGACAACCATTTCTTAATATAAAAAAGGTTGCAAACCTTTAACATAACATGACGATGATAATAAAGGCTACCCAGGCTCATAAAATAGGAAGTACACTAGATCATTGTAAAAAAATAATGTAAAAAATAGATCATCGCTCAGCTGTTGCCATGACACAAAGTGCCACAAACGACCCTACGTAGGTATACAAGCTTTACGAGTATATCTTTAAAACCTTCAAAAATATAACTATAAGGAAAGAACACCAATAAAACAGTGTTTGCTTTTATATTCTTCTTGATATTGTTAACACGTATCTACTAGTAGTATATACTAGAAATGTTTTCTACAAGATTTTACCTGTAAAATAGCCATGTCAGAAGCTCACAACTCAAACACCTTACGTAAACTGTAGTTGACATATTATATAACAGCCACGAAATAAAGAATTTGTTATAATGATATACCCAGTTTGTGTATCCCAATATGGCAGCCGTCTCAAAACCCAATTTATCATACAACACAACATAGCCTCGATGTCATGTTCCGTTCGGAACGGGACTACAAAAACCATCATACTGTACAAGAAGGCAATTAGCTACGACTATTCACAGGCCACCCTGACATGTGCCACCATTGTCGAGGGCTTGGCTCCGATCCAGGATAAAACGTACGCAATATAACCGTAAGGGATGTTGACGAGTTCAATAATGTTCGGCCCATCGACTCGCGGAGATTGATATCGAGTTACGAGTGTGTGCGTCGAATTATAGTCACGTGACTTCGGATTGGTTATAAGATTTTTACTGTCAATCCGGTGGAATGTGATTAGGGAGGATGTAGGTCGTCAGCAATGAATGGCATCTGGCACGATTCTGTACGTTCGTAATTTAAGCAATGTCCTTGTAACGATACGGTCGTGTTTTGTTTTTTATTAATTTAACTTCAAAATCTGTTGACTCGTATACGAAAATCGGCACTTACTTGTTTTTTTAGAAATCTCTGATATAATTTTATCGCTCACGTACAAAACCTAAACCTAAAAGTATACCAAACAAGTTATTGGCAATATCATAAATATTCAAACACACTCCGGATGAGACATCGAACCCAATATCCTCAAAGGCATTGGCTGAAGTCGACACAGGCAAATGATATGGATACCGATACATGTGAATCAGAAAATAACTGGAGTATTTTGGATAACATTCGCTCGAGGAATGTCGACTATGTCTTTGTTCGGCAAAAAGCTACGAAATCTTCATTCGATGTAGGTATTGAATAAATTTGTTTCAATTTGAGTATCTTTTAAAACTAATAGTTATGTTTGCATTGAACATTAGCACAGAAATAATAAGTAATTAAACTTAAATGGGTTTATTATTAGCTCAAGAAAACTCAAAAACAAATAATTTCTAATCTTAAAAAGAAAGATCAAAGAAAACATGATAATATTAACTGTTAAAAATATAATTTAAATAATAGCAATATTTAAGTAGCAGGTATTTGGAAAATAAATTAAAGACTAAATCGAGTTCAATAGAATAATCATTCTATCTTTAGTCGTGCACCTCAATACGTCTATATGGATTCCACAACATTTAGGTTTGAAATACTTTTCTGCACCGGCAAGACGTTTGGATGAAATTTCATTTTCAATTGCAGCAGTCCAATTTGGTTCTTACTGCTAGTGTCCTTATCGTTCATTTTTGTCTGCAGGTGAACGGCTCATGGGGACTGCCAGCATTCGTCTGTGATGTCTACATAGCGATGGACGTCACCTCTTCCACTTCGAGTATATTCAATTTAGTTGCCATTTCTGTTGATAGGTAAGTGCAATTTGGTTAGAATTTTATTTCAATGTCACAATTTACTCACATCTTGTACAAGAAAGATCCAAAAGATAAAATGTTTTCTTGCTAAATGTTAAACTGTCATGATCTTTCGACAAAGGGTTCTTCATATCAAATTGACAATTTGTTTTCATTTATAAATGAATATGATGAATACTATGATCTAGTATGCAATAAGGCGTAAGCACTCCTACATTAAACTTTTTTTGGCATTCATATACAGGATTTACCTGCAATTTAGCTGTCTGAACTTTCAATATTCTAAATACTGGAGTATTAAGATAACTTTGTTTGTGGAAGCAAGCTATAATAAACGCATAACTGTAACAACACTTACCTTCCGCAGGTACATAGCTGTAACTCAACCAATCAAGTACGCGAAACATAAAAACAACACTCGCGTTTGGCTGACCATCCTCTTGGTCTGGCTCATTTCCGCGGCCATCGGCGCCCCCATAGTCCTGGGCCTCAACGACACCCCCGATCGAGACTTCGACGAATGCCTCTTCAACAGTCAGAACTACATCATCTACTCCTCATTGGGCTCCTTCTATATACCCTGTATTATGATGATGTTCCTGTACTATAATATTTTTAAGGTGAGTCTTGCAAAATTTGAGAATTGTAACTGTTTTTGTTTCTTGTGACACTTTGAACTGAAATCAGAATAGTCAACTTGCTAAAGATAAACAATAACTAAAGATATAGCTACCTTTAAGCGACGCGTGTGTTTAACTGCGCACACAGTAAAGGATCGCACATTTGTCAGTAACGTACGCACCGCACGCGCCGAACGCCAAATTTTGCCGAAAATGCGGCACTTGTTACTGACAAATGTGCGATCACCTTTATTATGCTGTTCCGAAAATGTAACTCATTGGGTAGCACCTTGATCGTAAATAAGCCTAGTTTCTGTAGATAAATTCAATTAAAGGGTTAAGTAATAGAGATATTTTCTGTTGACATACGTTTACTAATGATCAGGCGTGTATGAACTGGTGTTCAAACCAATATCATAAATATTACTTTGCAAGTATTCATATTGAAGTACCTAATATGTTGCTTAGTTATTCTTATCAAAATCTATGTTCAAAGTCAAAGTGAAAGTGATTGTAATAGCGTAATATAACTTAAAAACTATATAAAATCCGTCATTTGCTTTATGATTTAGAAGATTATCTGTAATTTTTATTTAAGAGCTGTGGATTTTGAATAAACAAATAAATAAATAAGATATATTTTATCTTATATTCATATTTATCTTAAAACAGGCTTTAAGAAATAGGGCGAAAAAGCAACGGGCTGCAAAGAAACCACCTATAGCAGGAGATCCTAACACAGGAGCCACGGCAGCTGTGGTGATAGAAAATGTGGCTCAGACCAGGCGACTGGCAGAAACGGCACTGCACGAAGACCGACCTACCAACACAGGGTCTGGGAGTAACGAGGATGATCATGAAGACAGGTAAGATTTACTTTCGTCAGTCGTGATCACTTTTTTTTATGTTACAAAGTTTTTTTATTTAGCTCATACCTGTCCCCTGTGGTGATCGCGCCTACCTTAGTCTAGTTTGATTAGACCTCTGCCTATCTGCCTGTCGTAATAAATTGTCGTTATTTTGGCTCATTATCAGTACGTTGGGTTACGATACGTCATAATCAATATTTTTTTCTCAAAATATTAATTTATTTACCTTAAAAGAAATATATTATTGTTCATAATCTTAATAAATAAAAATTTACTAATATAGCATTTTTGTTATTCCAATATTGAGCAACTATAAAAACATCGAGGAAAAGTTCTATCTACGTGCAATTTTTTCCGTTTCACTTAAGCGCCACATAAATATGGTGTTTTTAAATCTAGGCTACACGAAAAGCGCAGACTCAGACGTTCAAGCGTATTTTATTCTGCTGACGATTTTCGTTTGTTTAGAAAATCTAGATTCCAACGATCAAAAGTAAACTTTATATGAGATGAGCTAAAATCCCGTTTGCAGAGGGCTGGATTTGCCGTACTCCCAACATGCAGACTCTTCCAATATAGGAGAATGAAATTTACTTTTCGCATCAACATTATTTTACGCTCACGTAAATTGATCCGGATTGTCAAGTACGACCGGGATAAGTTTGATTGAGTAAGAGTTTTACCATATAGCAGGCTTTAAAAGAAAACGCGGATTTGCTGTCGGGCATGTGTTTGGGAGAAATCCGAGAACTCACTGAAAGATTTTATGGCGAAATTTTCCTTTTAATTATTACAAGTTTTTGGCTTACGACTCCATCCGCGTACAGTTGTTTTATGTCACGCCTCTCGGGAATGAGATGTAAAAATATCCTCGCTCCAGCTCCTGCTTCTGAGCTATTTCACTACCAATTTAATAGGAAGTTTCTACGTAGACATTTATTAATATAATTGTATTTCTAACATACTAAATTTTGTATTTATTAATAATGAACAGTAGTAATGAAACTTCATTAAGTTGTTTGTCAATAAATGCATTCACACTTTTTAATCTTATTAGTCTTCAACTTTTGCTTAACCAAATTTTTTTTTATAGTTTTGACAAAAGATCAGCGGACTTAGAAGCAAATGCCGATGAATGTCACGTCATACCAAATGATAAGTCAACAGAATTTATGTTGGCTACAGTTGCAGAAGAATCGGGAAAGTGAGTAATTTTCAAAACATTTCATCAACACTCATAATATACCTATTACACCGAAAAGTAGTGACATACAAGTTAATTTATTTATATTAAACTAGCATCCCCGTGTTTATGTATAGTGCAATTACGTTCGATAAAGGTCTACTATATATTATTATAAACTAATCCTCCTTTATCTAAATATATAAAAGGGGAAACTGACTGACTGACTGACTGACCGTTTAGGCTGTGCGTTGATATGTCAGTCAACATATCAACGCACAGCCTAAACGGCTAAACGTAGGCACTTGAAATTTGGAAGGGACTTAGCTTAAGTACCGTAAAGGTGCACTAAGAAAGGAATTCCCGAAATTCTCACGGGAACGGGAATAATCGGGAAAATCCTCTTGTTAATCATACTTTGAAGAAAAAAACACGATTCTGATAAGAAACGAAACTCAAGTTCTTAATTTCTTCTACTGAAACAAAATCTCCAAACCAACTTGATAGATCTGTGTGCAAAAACATCATGTCTAATTTGTTTCCAGCAGTCCAAGAAAGAGTCTCAAGTCCCAAGCAATAGATCCCAACGGGAACAACGACTCTGGTTACGCGCCGTCCAATCTCGAAGACACCATCCGGGAACACACCTCCACCCCTCCCGGGTCGCCAGGACTGAAGGACGCCACTGTGCTCAAGAATATGGCCTGCGACGGGGCCAAGTGGAAAAAGAACGGGAAGACTGCAAAAGTGATGTCTGATTCTAGGTACGTGCTTAATAACTTCATATATGATCTGAATAAACGGTATTCTAATTTATCCTATTCTATTCTATATGAGAACTTATGTTATATGCTTATTTCTTTTGGTTCTCATAAAAGTTTCTATACGCATCATAACACGGCTAGTAATATATGTACAAAAACAGAAAAGAATACAAAACTTCTTGTTCGAAATTATCTCACGTAGGAAAATGTTATATTAAAATATACAAACAAAATGCGCAATTTATCACAACACACAATGAATCCCGTGGGCAAAATATGAAACCTGTTTGCAAAGTTAATAATATTATCTTTGGGTTTCCCAACTAACATTACGAAGAATAATTCGTATTGCTGTAGGCAATAGCAAAGCAGACAGCGTAATCTCTCATAACATGAGTTTATTACAGTATACACAAACTACGCTGTTTATCCCAAGTTGCAGAGCCTAGGTCGTCCCACGAGATCTTAACTCTCATAACCGCTAACTCCTGTATGTATGTGGAAGTAGATAAATAAAACCCAAGTTTTGTGGTAACAAAAACTTTATCTCGTACATTTTTAAAGAACACCTATGCGACGGAATATAAATTGGCAACAACTACTTTTCTTAAGTTTCACAGTATCTGAAAAACAGGCCTACCTAAAAGCCGCGAATTACTACTGTTACAAAGTTTTCGCTATACCTTTGAATGAAATTATATTTTAGTAAATGTGATTAGTTGTACTCGTTTTTAAGGTCTTATGTGATATGATCAATTTAAATGATACAATTTAGATAGAAAAGCTTTATTTGCTACTCTTTTTATCACGTGTACTGTAGACCTAAAAAATATAGTTTTTAATGGAATCGAGCGCGAATGTCTAAAATCGTATGATAGATACTTTCAATCACTAAATGATAAACCTTTGAACAAGATGATAACGTTTTGTTCCTTTTCAGAAACGTGTCATTGGCAATACATTCTGAAGAAGACCTCGATACAACAAGTCAATACAATTTGGATATCAGAGATGGGTCATCAGCAAAGAAAGAAAGAAAAGCAAGTGCGGCAACCGCCCGTTTCACTATCTACAAAGCGAATAAAGCAAGCAAGAAGAAACGGGAGAAATCGTCGGCAAAGAAAGAAAGAAAAGCGACTAAAACACTGGCGATTGTTTTAGGTAAGTTACACTTTTTGTTTGTGGTATTCATGATATCATTAATATACACGTAAGTTTAGAGTTATTCAGCAAGATAGTTTTATTTTATTGGAAACAAAATTTGTAGTTTGTGATGCTGCAAGAGCTTCAATTAAATACCTAATTAAAGCTTGTATTTGCTTCCTTGGAAGCATTCAAACCGTTTACCTATAAAAGCAGCTTTCAATTTGATATCGCCAGCCTCAAATTTTCAATTCACCTGCGATCTACTCCAAATGATATTTCAAAACTGATTGAACTTTATACGCAGTACATAAATCATTCCCGTATTAACTATTCTCGAAGTACATAGAAACTGAGTTAAATCATCTCGAAAAGCATATTTCCCGCTACCTCGAAAACTAACGATGTAAACTATCTCGTTCTTAACTATCCCATGGGGTCCTTCGGCAATAAGTGCTCATATTAATTTACACGCACCGTTAGATGTGCGTCAAAAGGGTTACCATAAATACACCGCAGCTAAAGCTATTTGTTAGTTTTTAGTATATTATAGTAGATTTGAATAAATATATTCGTTACTGGTTTATGTTATATTGTACTGAAAAATTTAGATTATTCAGGCTGTGATCAGTTACATTATAACTTGTATGTTGTTCTTAATATTTCATCAAATATCAAACAAAACAGATATGTCTGTGAAGATATCGCAACAGTTTTTAGGATTTCGTACCTTCAGATTCGTCATGGTTTCTAGTCAGTTGGTTCAGTTGACTATTAGAAAATTGTTGTGACCATTGTACAAACAAGCATACACGTGATTAGGTAATTAAAACTATTTTTTTTTCATAGGTGTGTTCCTCTTTTGTTGGGGGCCGTTCTTCACCTGCTCTGTCCTGGGTGCGATCTGCGACAAGTTCCTGCTGCCCTTCGGCCCCGGTATGACCACTTTCATCCTGACCACGTGGCTCGGCTACATCAACTCCTTCCTCAACCCGGTCATCTACACCATCTTCAACCCTGAGTTTAGGAAGGCGTTCCGTAAAATACTCAAATGCGGCACCTAGCCTTCAGATTATTTGGTCGTCTTCACTCAGTAGATCTCAAAAATGTTTGTGGTATTTGAAATTTGGAATGTGAGAAAAGATAGGATTACAAAGCGAGCATTTTAACGGATTCTGAAAATGAAAGGCAATTTTTCTTTGCGTATTTTTGTTGAAAATAGTTATGATGAACTCTAAACAATGTGCAATGATCTTCGCATTTTGATCAGTTAAATATTATTATTGCCAGCAATTTATTGGTTGTGAATTCTTTTTTACAATAACTATTCTTAAATCTTCAAACTTTATAATTTCAGTTCATATCTTACAAACAACTGTGAACACATTTAACGAGCTTTCAGAATACACGTGGCATCAGATGTAAGTATAGCGGGTGTGAAAATGACAACGAAAATTGTCTTTTCTTTCTAGTTGTTTTTCCACTGAGTGTAATGGTGATGAGATCTACAGACGACCAAATATGAATATTCGAAAACCTTAGAGTATTGTTTATTTAATGTGATAAATAACTCAATAATTATTAAGAACAATATAATATGTGTTAGTACTAGAATTATAGCATATCAAACTGTAGATAATAAAATTATTCCAATATAATATGCCCATATTAATTAAGTCTTAATGAAAGATTTTATTTGCTTCTAAGTATATAATGGTATGGATAATATTCTAGTCATCGGTCAGTATTATGTAAAGACAAATTGTTACAAATGTTAATGCCAAATCTGTAGGGGTATATAAGCTTTAGTTATTTTAAGGTTGTGATTATTTAAAATTTTAATTAAACCGTTACTTATTAGCCGACAATTGTTTATCATAAATGTAAATAAAAGTACAACGTTCTATGAAACTTTTCATTTAGTGTACTAGAATATACGGGTATAAATAATAATAAATGCTATTAAAAATATATTTCAGAACACCAAGTAATAAAAATAGTAAGAAGATATAAATATAATATTTTCCTTATACATTTTATATGCAAACTTTACAAAGTTTGAGTATATTATTATATTTTATTCTCGATGCGATGGGGTTGGAACCCAGTCGATATTTTCCTTGAACTCCTGTCCAGATCTGATATTTAAAAAAAAGATTTTATTTTAGGTTTTAATTTTAATTATTAGATAAATGACAGTATTATCGATGTATGTATTGGAACCGTCTCCCCGAGACATGAAATTGCACTGCGAGATTTGAATAAGGTAGTATGTAATTATTCGCCAAATAGTAAATTGGATCATATCAACTTAAATATTGTATTATATTTTCAGATTAGCATCTTATTGTTTACTAGTCTAATATAATGTAATTTCATAACTGTTTAGATGTCGCAATCGATGATCTTCCAAGTTTAAAGACAAAAATTATAAATATTGCACAAAAAATATGATGAGAGTTTTTTACTTCAGAGTTTATTGTGTTTTAGTTATGTTTTTGTTAACTGTTATCATATCTGTTATGTTTTAAATCATATGTATGTTGCATGTTAATGGCTTACCTACTTGTTTAAAATGAATAACATAATACATTTGCGAAAGCATTTAAATCGATTTTAATTTAGCTATTTAATAAACAATCAAATTTGTCAGGAACAAAATTCACAGTTGTGTTATTTCTTTGCTCAAGATCTTCTTTAAACGTGTCAGTACCTATTCCATTCCTTTTTATTGCTCAAGGTTAATTGAAATGTTAGTCGTAACTAATTATGGTAACGAAACAATAATATAAATATTACGTAGGTACATTATGTCTGTATATCATATGATTATGAAGTTATGTGTAAAGCTGTAAATACGGAGTGTAAAAATGCAAAATATAACAGGGTTCCTTCACAGAATCCGAATGTTAAACATTTGTTTTAGTCATAGGCGAATATAACTATTTATCAACAGAAATATGTTGTTTTAATAAATTACTCTATTCAATCTATGTACATATACAAAACAATATATAACAAATAGACACTTATGTAAAGATCTCGGGCTTCATAGGAAAAAATTAGGTATATGCATTATTTAAAATAATTAACATATAAGCGATTAGTTTAGAGGAAGGCGATTATTATGTATTTATCTGACTGTACAAGTAATCTTGAAAGATATTGTACTTTGATTAAAATTTTATTCAAGCCAAAAAATGTAAAGATTACTTTACCAGCACCTTTATTTAATATATTTTGTACATAAATCTTGCGATAAGATGTATTAAATTATTTTTAATGTAGACATATTTTCCGATGCAATCGCTAATTTGTTAATTTTGTCGAACTAGTGCAGTGAATAATCTTTTTGTATCGAAAGTATTAGATCTGTCAAGTATTTTGTATGATTTTTCTGACATTCAATATTTACTGCAAAATATTATTTACTGTACTCGTTGGATCGTAACCAGTTGGGTAGTTGTTAAATATTGTTTTTAAGGTAGTGTTTTAACTTTCTATGCGGAATTGTGATGATGATTTAAAATATTCTGTTTTTAAACATGTTTTTTATTTCAAATATTCCTCGGCCGATCCAGATTAGTCTATCTAACAGAGTCGTAGAGATTATAGTCTACTGCGTGTCTTGTTTATTGAATTCTTAATTATTATTATTATTGGCACAACATCTGTTCCATATGATAATTGTTGCACTAGCCATGAGGATTACCACAATGTGGGAGTATTAATTGTTATTATTAACTACTAGTGAATAGATTATTTTGCCACCTACTAAAAGGGAAGACTTCAAAAACTTTAGCGGAGTTGGTATATGATATCATATCATACAAACTTTACTTGATGGTGTAATTAGACATTTGACATTACACTTCTAGATGGCATGACAATTTTGAAAGAAGAGTGCGGTATATCACAGAGCTTTCGGTTCTTTGAGTAGTTAACCGCAGCCACTTAATTGGTACCTGGTGTCTGCCACGAATAGACACGGAAAATGTGTAAAAAATAATGAATCCTAACATTAAATTGGGTAACAGTCTACTAAAAGTATTCTACTAAGTATTTTACTGTTTCACAGTAGTTAAAGTGGCTTTTGTACCCGATACAGAAACTATTGCGGTCCAAGCGACTTTGTTTTCAAGTACACTCAGTTGTTATTTTCTGCATTGTTACTATAAAGTTTTCACTTTACACCAGGGGCTGCTCAATGTCTTGTTAGGGCACAAAGACTGATGCAATATTCATTGTTGTTTTATCTGTTCAACCCGATAGTCCAGATCTGTCATTTAGTTGGAAAATAGTTGTTACCTGCAAAGTTTTCCGGGAATTCGGAAAATTGGTAGTTTCGTATTTGCCACTGATTTGTATTATTTTTCAAAATGGCGAATGAAATCAGTTTTTGAATAGGCTCTGCCTCGCGCATGTAAAAATAGCGGTGAGGTTACTGGATTGACTTATATGCACGATAACTCTGAGTACTATTTTACCAATTAAAAATGAAGATAGAAAAACAAACGTCATGGTTTGATTTTAAATAACGATTAAAATCAAAATAAAATGATATACTTATATTATTCGTAGGTACAAATTATATTATCTGTCCTATAAGAAAACATTACAAGGTTCACATACCTTGATAGGTCTTACAAATGAAGTAGTTGGTAGATTGGTACTACACCGTTCGAACTGCGTACCTAATCTTCACATCAAAATAATCAGACACATCGATTTGTTCCACACACAGACTTGATTGATTACATTGTTTTACTTATTGGATTGATTTCACGACAGTGAACAATTACATACGGCTTCTGTTTCTACAAAACATACCTATTAATCAAATTAATTAGCCCGTTTATTTCGATTTTCTTTGGGATACCTGTTCTAAATTAATGCCTTGTTTGCCTGTTACTATAACTAATTGAATCACTGTTGTGTGACGCACAAAAGCATCTCGTTATAGATGGTACCTACCTCCTATTTGGTAAAAGCAAAAATTTAGCTTCGATGTTATGATTTTTTTGTCCACTGAACTTTCCAATTTTATTCAGACTCTAATTAGTTTTATTGGTTTTTAAGAGTCCACTGAAAAAAATGCAACGAAAAGTTTAAATCACAACCGCACAGCCATCGATGAAATCAATGAAATTAATCAGCAGCAATAACTCATCTCGTTTCACAACAGCACGCAATTTATCACTTTGGACATGTCCAAAAGGCGAAACAACAAAACTTTCTTGTCTGCGGTGTGACAGAATGAAAGGATGGGGATTCAATCTCGGTTCACACGGTGGAAAATACCTCTTAGATGTTGAATCGTGTACAATATCGGCCGTGATCATGCGAGGGCGGGAGCTAATACCGGCAACAACTCTACTATTGTTGGAGTCACAAAGCGTCTGTTGTGCGGGAGGGATTCTACTTTTCGTTTGGACGGTTAAGGAGCACGCTTCTAGCGGTTTAAGGTTAAGTTAATTATAGCGAAAAGTACACAATATCACATACGTGAGTAGCTTAGGAACTTGTGTTACGTATATGGACTTGTGTTGACTGGCTCGGTGGAACAGTGGTTAGTGACCCTGGCTGTCGGTTCCAAGAGTCGTGGGTTTGATTCCCACTCGGGACAAAATATTTGTGTGATGAACATCGGTGTTTGTTCCGTGTCTGGATGTGATTATGTATTTAAGTATGTATTTAAAAATATATATGTACAGTGGGTAAAGTTGGCGGTAGTACACTTTTCAAACAGATTTCTTTAAACGCCATTAGCCCCGCCCACTAGCCAATAGAAGAGCACTTCAAAATTTTGTTTACGAATACGTTCCGATAATAGGAGAGCTAGCAAGAATTTTTTGGTAGGTATTTGAGGCAAGCTGAAAACTTATCCTGAACCTCTCCTATTATATCCCAGCACGAAACTGCAGACCTGGCTGGTGAGTAGCGGGGCTAAAGCAAACCCTCAAGAATATTTTTCATCTTTTTATTTATAACTAAATAATAAGACGCACATAGACAAATCATTTCGATGGAACTTCTACCTGTCAGGTGAACTGACAATTTTTTTTTTTTGGATTATAAAAATATATTTTTAAATAAACAAAATTGGGGGTTGGTTTAGCCCCGTTACTCACCCAGGTCTGCGGTTTTGTGTTGGAATATAATAGGAGAGGTGCAGGACAAGTTTTCAGCTTGCTTCAAATATCTACCCAAAAATTCTTGCCAGCTCCTAGACCACAATGGGGCGGGGCTTGTTCTGATAGACGCGTAAGCGCCAAGCGATTTTCACCTTATAGGTGGTCGACCGCCAGCGTTGCTGATAGTATGTATATCAGTCTCTAACACCCATAGTACAAGCTCTGCTTAGTTTGGGGTCAGATGACCGTGTGTGGAAATGTCCCAGATATTTATATTTATTTATTATATCAGAAACAACAGTGGTATACACATATTTATTCGAATATCTGAGTAAAACCCAGGCAAAAATTTTGTCTCGAGTGGAAATTGAACCCACTACAATTGGCTCGAACTTGAGATACGGCACTCCGACATTGAGTCGGTCGAATAAATGCATTAAATCCTCACAAATTCCCAAAGGCCCAGAGTGACGAGTTTGTCTTTAGCGGCTAAATACATTATTATTGGGATCGGTTCCTGATGATGGTTTATTTTAGTTGCTATCCAAATTTTAAACATTTGCCGATATTCCTATTTTTTTTAAAGGACTACTGCATTAATTTATAAACCTCTATTTTTATTTTGAATAAATAATTAATATATAATAATACGTATTTTAATCAAGCATTCACGAAGTTACAAAGCATTGTTATGTTTGAAATTTAAATAGTAAATACAATATCTTCCATCCGCGCGTCCCATCCCATTTCATTAATAGATTTGCATAGACAAACGTTAATAGCGTTCTAAGCTGTGGTTTGAAGCATAAGTAGGTTTAAGTACGAGTATTCAATAAGCATTCGAAACATATAAGAGTATTTGAGTGTGATTGTTGTGCTTGCGAAGATGTTGAGAAGTAAATCAATATTATTAATGAAATCGAAACTTGAATTGTTGGCGAAATGAGACAGCAAAAGACATTTTAAGTTGGGTGTGCAAGTCCATTTCAAAAGTGCGAAAATCATTTAAAATCTCGTTGTCATCCTAAAAATAATAGATAATAAGCATGTGACGTCATAATTTTTTGCCCAAATAATGAGTTATCCAAATTAAAACTGTAATAGCTCGTCAAGATCCAGATATCAAAGTGATACTTTCAACACTGCCTTTGTGTTCGAGTGGTCCATCAAACTAAATCAAAATAATAAAAAAATGTCAAGTTACCTATTATAAAAGTATGTGGTTACTAGTCCAACATGTTTGTCCAATTTGTGAAACATATTGTGTAATAGACGGGACTGGCGAGCTCTTGAGAAGGTCTATGTCCAGAAGGGGACTGCGATGGACTGATGATAATGATGATGATGATGATGACGTATTGGATTTGACTGACTCGATGGCTCAGTAGATTGTGCCCTTGGGGACAAATATTTGGTTAGAATATCGGTATTTGTCCCGTGTTTATCTATTTAAGTATATTCTGTATGTTCCACTGTTGTTTTTGACATTCGTAACACAGGTGGTTGAGTTCCTAGATAACTCTAGAAATGAGAACAAACGGAGATAGATTTTTCATGATCAACAACGACTTAAGACTTTCGCATACCACTTCATTTATTAATATTTAAAACGGGCTATCTCAAAAAACGATAGCAAATACATAGCTACTTACTGCCCGACGTTTGAATTGCGTGCAACTAGTGATGATAGACGTATGATAGTGATTTATTTATTTATATGTAAGCACTGGTCGCCGTTAGGGGCCTTGACAATCAATTTTCTAATTTTAATTTTGAAGGTACTGATTAAAAGCAATTATATTAAATGTACTAATATGGTCGATGGCCGAGTGGTTAAGGTCGTTGCTTGCCATGCGAGAGGTCGCCAGTTCAAACCCCGCCAGGTACCAATGTGTTTTTCAAATTTGAAATTCATATGTACCATCATTCGACGCTTTAACGGTGAAGGAAAACATCGTGAGGAAACCTGCACACCTAAGAAGAAATTCTAAGGTTGTGTAGTCGACCAACCCGCACTTGGCGTGCCCCCAGCGTGGTCGACTAAGGCCTTATCGCCCTAGTTTAGGGTAGGCTCGTGCCCCAGCAGTGGGGACGTATATGGGCTGATGATGATGATGATATTAAATGTACTGTTCCCCGTTACGGGCCCTTGAAAGTTTATTTTCTAAATTTAAATTTGAAGGTACTTTTAACCACCGAAAGCTCTTACTTGCAACTGCAACCGTCCGCTGCATCGCTCCCTACCGCAGCTTAGGCCGCACACGTCCGCAGACAATGGTCGAGTTGTCTCGAATCCCGAAGTCAATTCCGCCATATTGTCCCTCGGGAAAGGGCTCCGACATCTGCGGAGTTAAACTAAATGTTCTTTTACGAGATTTTTATTTGAAACTTCCGCGAGTGGATTTTCAGTTAGTGGATTAATGCAGTTTGTGTTGGGAATTGTTGTATTTGAAATAAAACTAATTTACGGATTAAATTCCCCTGTATATACACGTTAAGAACAACATTTTTAACATATTATAGTATGTAGTTTGAAGTATAATCCGTAAAATTAGTTTTATTTCAAATGTGTAGTGTGTCGCGCAAATAATAGACTTTACCTACTAATTTTTGTACTTATTTTAATTATTTATTACGTAATATTATAAATAGTTTTTGAAGGGTTTGGATTTGATTAATTGTTAAAATAAGTAGGTATATTTACATGTGAAGAGGGAGAAAATATAGGACGAAGAAAATTATGTTAAAAGTAATTTGTACCAAAATAACAATGAATCTAATAGAAAACATTATCAATGACTTGGATTTTTACACTGCGTTAATATTTTAAATAATTATGAAATGATATTATATTTTAAAACAAATAAATATCAAATAATTAGATAATGATGAGATGTGAATTACATTATCTGTAATTTTTACATTACGATTACATGTAGGAAATATAAAAAGCCTATGCAACTTAAAAATGTTAATAATTTTATGTAGGTAATTATCTACTGCTATTTATAAAATAATAAATGTTGGCTTTTTATACACAACCTTTCAGCAACCCTAGGTCGCTTTCAAATTAGATCACCACAATCAATTGACTCATCCATTTTATTTTTCACAGAATATTCAATCACAAGTACCAATCAATTATCTATCTCCAATTGAAAAATAAACAGAAAGCCAACCCCCAAGGTAATTTAGAATACGGCTGAAAAAAATACTCGAGGCTTTATTAAAAACATTTCTCGGTGTCGTCACCATTTGCATTGTTGACAAAATTAAACCGCCAAATTGCCTCCGATGGCATTTTAATTGGATTCGTCTGCCAAATTCTTTCATTAAGAATCAAAGAACTTTATTAATTGTATTCTGCTCGACTGATTTCAAAATAAAACCAAGACGGAAATAAAGTATATTTTGTTTGTTCCACATATAAAATTCCACGATATCCCTCCCAAATCGGAAGTCTGTTAGGTGCCATTCGAAACTAGACCTTCAGTCATGCAATGAAAGTTGCAATTAAATCTGCTGCACAATGGTCTCGCTTCTATTCTGCTTCATACTTCCAGCGTTATAAAAATGGAAGAAATACGTATTTCGCCATTCATCGTTACCCCGCTCGCTCACCTTTTAAAAACACCCGCGGCAGTTAAAACTCGGAAAATGAATAATGAAAATAAAATTTTCACGTCCATTGAATTGGCTAAACAGTGGCAGCGTGAGGAACTTTCGGAATGCATGAGAGCTGAGATAAGTACATTTGGAGTAAAACTAGCTTTTGCCTCGCGGCTCCGTCCAGGTAATGTCGTTAACCGCGTAGAGGGTTAAAAGCCTATGGTGTAAGGTTCAAGACTATTTGTGTAACCATTGCAATCAAATGGTTCATGGTCATCCGTAATTTGCAAGTTACCGATGATCCTGATCAGTAGTATTAAAAATAAGATAAAGTCTAAATCGAGTTTGTTTGTCTATTGCGCTTTGTCGTATTAATAATATTAGTTAGGACTGGAAAGCTGGCAGAAAATAAAGGCGGAGGCAATTTTAGCTTACCTGTCCATACTAGGTAGCATACACATCATCATAAGAAAACGTTTGTAGTCCTTCAGGTAAGTTTATAGCACATACATCAAGACAAAATATTACTAGTTTCGAGTTTATGAAGCCGTCTATCTTTATCAAAATTTAGTATCCCTGGGAGTAATGAAGCTTCCATATTACATTTCATTATAATTGGATTTAACATGGAATCTACAAACTAAATAATTACATCCATAATATTTAATTGTAATCATTATTAAAGGCTCTTATTGCTACTCTAAAGATGTTAATTAAACGGTTTCATGAAAATTTAAGCGGTGTTTACCGAGTCTAAACGGAATGAACAGCTTATCCTATTTAAATTTATATTTATTTCGTTTATTGTATTAATAAACTAAAGCTGTTGGAAATAGCAATTTAAAGGTACACTCCAATGAAAAATAATTGAACATAGTATAAATGGGATAGGTAATCGTAAATTAAACGATTTGTATTATTTTTTTGGTTAATTATTTAATCTAAAAGGTTAAACATTCGGTTACCATCTTCCTTATTATACAAATAACAAATTTACGGAATAAAATCGCATTTAATATGATTTTAAACAATTTATTGAAATACTAGCCCTTCAAGCTCTTACACGTACAAATTTTAATCATGTAAAATACTATTCTTATCGCTTAAATTAAACTTGTAGATTTCACGCCAACAATTGACAATACACACATTAGAAAACTCAATATTTCCGGTGTGTGTACTAATTTGTTTTGTTTTAATTAGCTCCCAATATTTCAGTTGACCCATGATCATGGCGCTTGCAACAGTGCCGAAATGTCGGAAGCTCATTAAAACAAAACAACATGGTACATATCCCGGACATGTTGAGTTTTCTAATGGACAATACTCCCGTAACTGAGTAATTATTTTATTTTAAAAGATGCACCGTAAAATAAAACCCGAGTACGTTAACGTTATATTCATTTTTACCTCGGAAAGCGCAATAAATAAATTCTAGTGTCTAGTTTCACCAGTCTACTATATAATCCAGTCTAGCTCATTAACTACACCTTATATTTTCTCTTCATTACCGTCATATTTTGTGTCTATTCTTCAGTTACTGTCCGTATTTTTATGAGGAGCATTTGCGAATGAAGACGCTTTAATTAAATAAAATAAAGCTAGGTTACGTTCCAAGAGTAACATTTTATTATTTCAGTTGTAGTATTTTTTTTTTAATTATTGGGTAAGTAAAGTAGGTACAAAATATTCAGATTAACTTTTTAATTAAAAGTATTACATAGATTTAATTTTTCTTTTCACATTTGTTCATTTCAATAAAGTTTTCGATGTTATTAGATATTCGTCACACCTTTTACCTTACATATGTCTATCTATGGGACACAGATGCCAGTAATCATTTTAAAAGTTATGAATGAAAATGTGTTTTAAAGATTTTTAGGCTATTGCATACCTTTTTTCGCGGGCTTTGAGCGCGGCGACCGAACCAAGAAATTACGTGACCAAAAAACCTCACAATCGTCTAACGTCGTTTCAGTTCGGTAGACTTCGGCATGGTGTTTGTGTGCGTGCGGTTAGACGTATTGTACGACTCTACAAAACTCGCACTAATCGAGACGAGCTGCTCCGAAATCGGACGATGCTATGCAATAGCTAGACCGCGGCAGTCCCCGAGTGCCACACGTCTTTTTTTTGAAGAATGACATTATCATTATATGGGCCGCGCTCATTAAATGAATAATATTATGTAGATGATCAAATAATGCAAGCCAACCATTCATGTGAGTTCTTAATTAATTGAAAAAGTTCTCGTTTATCCGTATTTAAAATTGTTTCAAAATATTATATTCGATCCGCCGATACTTCGGCTTTGTTAACTCGCGTTCAGACCATTGTTATTCGTAACGCGTTAAAAAAAACCGTGGATGCTTACATTATTACTGTAAACGAGCCTTCAATATTAAAAAGACCAGTGAGAACAAATAAAAATTTGCTCACAGAGTAACAAGCGTTTTAATCAAATTATTTTTCATTAGTTTACTTTCGATCCATTTATTTTTGACACCGATGACAAATGATATGGTAAGGTTTACCTTGCTTAGCATTTGGTATGTTTGGTGTGTGGCAGAACGCATAAATTATCTTACCAACTGGCGGCAGTGGTTAAACTTCCAACAAAGAAAACTGTCATATTTAGTGTCGCCCGTGACCACGAGCGCTGTAAAGAGCTCGAAACGTCGTATCCCTAAAAATGTCTAGGTATAGAGTCCGAACACACGCGCTACAGTCTGGAAAATTAGTTTTATTTCAAACTAGCTTTCAGCCCGCGACTTCGTCCGCGTCTCTACGCCTCTAGGTTTAACGGGTAAAACATTACTTCTTTATAGCGCAGTCGGTTAAAAAGTAGCCTATGTCCTTTCTCAGGCTCTGCACTATATTTGTACCAAATTTCATTTAAATCGGTTCAGCACTCTATGCGTGAAAGCGTAACAGACAGACAGACAGAGTTACTTTCGTATTTGTAATATTAGTAAGGAAGTAAGGATGTACATATAGAATACTTCGAATATGTATCGTTCTATAGCCACAATGGGCATAATGAACTCTATGAGTATTTTAACAAATTACATATTATGTTGGTGTTCTATATTAATAAGGCATCTTGTTAGCTAACTAAGTAATTAGTAACTATGCAACTACGCTAAAATTACAGACTATGTACGGCTTAATTGAAGACGAGTCCTACTTATTATATCCTTAATTGATTTCAATGAGTAGTTCCCTATCTTGCCTGAGTGAAAAAAATACTCATAGTACTCTCTCGCCTTTCCTATGACTATTATAACATGATTCCTCCTTAAACTACTAAAAAATAATCATAACATCGTACGCAATAAATTTCATAGACATTTCAACTAATGACGACTATACAAATATAATACACAAAACAAATATTGGTGTAATTTACTATACTAGTAATAAAATGCATAAAGCTAATTGTACCATTTTATTAGTTTGTAACAAGTGTGTCAAACTAAACTGTCGCAACATTGTTCTTAGGGGTGAGAGCCATCCGCTCCTCCAAGCCATCATCGTTAGTTAGTTAGGAAAAAAAAAGCAACATTGTTAACTACAATAAGATTATTTAGCTTAAATAGATAATATTTAAACAAAACAATTAAATTATGATTAAATATTTCTAACTCGTTTCATGTTCCGGCTAGAATAATCTAAATTTGCAATAAAACTGTCGGCAAGGCCACAGTTAGCGCAACTGTCAAGCCCTAAAGATCCCTTTAAATTCCTAATGTCGAGTGCCTAATCTAAAAGCTGGTGCCACAATCAAATTATTCAGACACTAAACAAAAACAATTGAACTCGTAACAAAGGGACTTTCATTCAGGTACTAATCTCTAGGTCCTAGACTTAGGCATTATAATGAAATTTTCAAATGTGGTAAAGTATTCGACTATAGGTATCTAGGTATAGGATTACATGCCTGATATACTTATGTGTGTTACATGTTTCTCATTCATTTTATAATAAAATTACATCCATCTAATCGTCAAGTCATTCATGTCCCCATCAACTTCACAGATTTCGCTTGAATTTATTTACAATATTCCCACAATACCTCACAATACACGTCCTATATTAACTTTCGAAATACAAAGCTATGAAAATCAGAAACCGAACTATTTCCCAAATGGATCCGCTCACTTTTGAGCACCTGTACTGCTATCGTGCCATATGAATGCAACATGTATAATTTCCATATAAAATCAGAGAATATATTTGTACTTTTCCTATTTTCCGCTGCCGTCGGTTTACAAATTGTCTCATTTGCCCGAAGTCCGAGCAAAGAGCAAAAGCTATTTTAAAATTCGGTCGAAATATAAATTGCGCTTTTATCATGTAGTCTCATGATCATATATCATCGGAAGCCGAAGGGATGGGTCATAAGGGGCCTATTTAATATGTCAGCGTGTAAGTTCCATTTGGTTCTGCGATAAAAGTCAATACGAACATACACATGAAACATTTTTTAACAAAAAAAATTGTCTTAATTTGTTATTTTGAAATATGAGTGAGACATACAATTCAAAAAGTACAACAAGTAGTACAAGTTAATACTTTTCGTTATATATTGGTTAACTTTTACGTTGAGATTACATCTAGTAGCTGACCCGGCTACACCCTACGCCTTCAGATTTTAGATTATATAAATCTTGTGCCAAAAATGTCAAACAAAAAAATTTGATGCAATAGTTCGGAATTTAAGCGCATAGATATATTTTTGGAGATTAATTTTTATTACTATTTGGATAGAAAGAATAACAATTAAGCATTGGTCAATACTTTTCTGTTAAAAGATTTAAAAATGTGCATATTGGAATACCACCGATGACAAAATACACCTAAAGTAGGGATAGTTTTCGAGGATAAAGTCCACTAATTTTAAGTAAGAACAGAAAGTCATCCGTTCCATTACCCGCTGCGTGAAATTCACTAGCAACACAGGGGTTGGTTCAAAAATGCAAAATGCAATTTGCATCGCAAATTCGTTTCGTTTGTAACTGTCATTTTTCTACGCTAATTGCCTGTTTAATTTGCTTCGCTTTGTCTCGTCAGAATTAATTAAGGGAGAAACGATGTTAACATAACATTACGACGGGCTTTGATTTTGTTAGTAGAGATGTTACTAAGGCCATTTTACTTGATCTGGATAAGAAAATACGTTCCATACTTATTGTGAAAGTTAAGTTGATAAAGAACCGTTTACAAACATAAAAAAGTGTATTTATTAACTTTTCAAGATCATAATCTGTTAGAAAAGGATAGGAAGCTTTTTTAATTGAATATGTTAGTTCAAATTTGAAAAGGCAAGATACACAAAATACAATATTTACTAAAACATACAACAAAAAAGAATAGCCTAAAATTGTTGACCGACTTTACAATCGGTATATACTGTGGCACCAACACTAGAAAGCATCTGTATCGATGGTGCCTTTACGCTTAAAGTAATAAATGTGGCCTCTTTAAAAGAAACATCGTATTTTCATATGTAACTGCACCTTATATTTATCTAAATTACTTACTTCATGTATCTTGACAATTTTCCAGTTTTATTTACCTACCTAACTTTTCTTTTTAAATTTTAATGCACATAGCTCGTTTGTCATCATCATTCGTACCGCACCTACCTATTCAAAAATCCTTCATGACGGTGAAGGAATGTATACCATTTGAATATTCACCTGTACAATTTCCTTTGCCATCAAAGTAAATGCAAAATTCTTCCCAGCGATGCTAATAGCGACCGCAATATTTGGTTTATATGGAAGGACCGTACGGCTCGCTCTCACTTGGGGACGACTGTTTGTGATGCGTAAATAAATTTAAAAAAAAAAATCGAATAACATGATGAACATTCACGATGAACCTCTAGTAAACGTCGATGGCTGAGTGATTAAGGTCGTTCGAACCACTGTGTTTTTCAAATTGGAAATTTATATGTACGATTATTCGACGCCTTAACGGTGAAGGAAAACATCGTGAAGAAAAAACCTGCACTCATACGAAGAAATTCTTAGGTTGTGTAGTCGACCACTTTGCCAGCGTGGTTGACTAAAGTCTTATAACCCTAGTTTAGGGTAGGCCCGTGCCCCAGCAGTGGGGACGTAGATGGGCTGATGATGAATATAACTAAAAAACTAGAGCTGATACAAAAAAACTAAATGCTTATTTAATATCAGTGAATGTACTCTCAAAACCAGGTCTTAACCCTACCAGGTCGTCACCATATTTGTTAACAAAGACTCAAGCTATTTTATGCTTTCATATAAATTAGAAATCCATCTTTTTGTTTATCTCTTTTATAATAATTTGTTTAACGATTTGGTTCTAAGAGTCGTGGGTTCGATTCCCACTCGGGACAAATATTTGTGTGACGAACATCGGTGTTTGTTCCGTGTCTGGGTGTATTATTAAATATATTTAAGTTTATTTGTGTATCCACTGTTGATCCTGATTCCCGTAACACAAGTGCTTAAGCTACTTACCACGGGATCAGATCAATGTAGGTATGTGATGTTCTGTAATATTTATTTATTTATTTTAATTATGGAACAAGTTCAATATTGTTCATGCTATTAAAGTTTTAACTTGAAACTGTCCAAGTAACACACATTAGAAAACTGACTATATCCACGATATATTATAACATATTTTTGGCACAATGATGTAACTATCAAACACGTGTTAGAAAAAAATATTGGCATCAAGTGCAATCGTTCTCTCGGTAAAACAGTCCCGAAGGCCTATGTACCTACATAATACATTCCGTATTTATTTAGCTATAGAATGAATATTCAGGGACCGGACCTCTGAGGACACCAAAGAGGTAAGACACACCTGCCATGTTGTTGTGGATTAATTTAAATGGAGAACTCATAACGGCATGTACTCATTTTGTACGGGCTTCGAATAGGTACAACTATTTGGAAATGATTTTTCTTTTTTAGGTGAAATATAAGTACAACACACGGAATTTTAATTCGTAAAATTGGTTTAATTCAAAAATAAGCAATTTAATTTGGTAGATAATATTCGAAGTATCGTAGGAGTATCCTATTAGATCGTAAGCCTATTAATCCATCGTATTTTATTTGTGTATTTGATAATCATAAGTGGAAGCTGCAAAATTTAAAAATATTATTGTGTAATGATTTTTTGAGAAATATCAAATTTTGTTCAATTATTTAACTGAATCTAGTATGCTTGCGCACTTATACTACTAAATAAAATTCAAGTGTCTGTAATATCAAAATAACTAGTTTTTACTAAATGGGTAGGATCGATTCCTATCAAACACGAATAACAAAATACTTTTGGAAAAAAATTGTGTGTCTGTCTGTTTGTTCCCGCTTATCTCCGAAACGTCACCAACTCTGGCGGGACTTTCACTTATAAATAGCTAATTTCACAAGGAATTAATTATTGGGCTATTTAAATCAATCGTTGGTGCCAAAACCTTTTTAACGCGGACGAAGTCGTTGACAGCCGCTAGTCATACATAAGCTTAATCCCCTTATGTAGCCCTTTCACATCGGATCAACTATCTATACTACTGCTACTACTACTACTACTACTATTACTACTACTACTATTAGTACTACTACTACTATTACTACTACTACTACTACTATATCGCTATGGTAAAGTTAATACAAGCTCATATAGGTGTTGTAAATTCTGCCCCAGCTCTTGGGTCTAACATGATGTTGGTATTTGATTGTTTGTATGTTTGCGTTCAAATACTATGTTATATGCCAACGATTGCATTACACGCCATGAGAGTAGTGACTAAATGCGTAAAATATAAACAAATCACAGTGGCAAGTACTAAGTAGATCATATTAGTTTGACCTAAACTACTAAGGCACGTGTTGCCCAAACTATTTAAATCCGCACATTTGACGTTTCGACATAGCATTCGATTTCCTAAGTGCTAAAGTTTGTAAACGTCGCGATGAAATATTACTTCGTGGCTATTTGTCGCCAGCTATTTTTGTCGTTCTCTGAGTAATACATCGATTAATCTTAGTCATTTGTTATAGGTAACAATAAATATTAATGTACCTTACCTTAATAAGTGCTTAGCGATATTCGCAGAGTTAAGGTGTGAGATATAAAAAAATATGTTCGTGTCAACATATTCTTAAAAATATTTTGGCAAACCCAGTACAAAGCATACTGTGTACACTTAGGATACTTAGAAGTACTGTTCAATTGTTAGAACCTACCTATTCCTGTAATAATACTAAAATACAATAAAAAAGTTTGCCAAATACGAGTAAAAAGTAATTTCTGTTCATTGACATTCCTTCTTACATGGATTCCTGAACCTGATATTTTCAATGTCCTTAATATTGCTTCTTCTGCTGTATAGAATGTAAACTCCATGCTTCCGTAAGCTTGAAAAAAAAACCTCAAGTAAAAAGCTATACCCAAAAAATATCGCCGACCTTCACTATCGCCCAGGTAAAATACATGACGCTACTTCCCCGATACACAAAGTGGAATAACTCAAATATGTTTAAGGGATGCCTTTGCCGACCGTCACCGCAGCTCATTAAGGAATTTAGGGCGTTTTAGAGGCAAAAAGCTTCAGACACCGGTATAGCCGGGAACGGTATTGGATTCCTATAGTACAGAATATTTCACCTTGCACACTGAAAAAGGTAGTTTGGGTGGGCTTTTGAAGTTAAAGAATTATGGTTTTCATCAAGAAGTTGTTGCTAGAGATTTTAATGTTGGTAATCGTTATATTATGAAGTAGTTGTAAAATCACACCTTCGTCTTTAATAGACTAACTAATCATACTTAAATATTTATAGGCATTTCAAATTGTAGTCCTAATAGTTTTTAAGTACATATAATACGTACGTATCCATACTACTAAAACCATAGTAGTTCCATAAAGGCTTCATCATCATCATCATTAGCCCATATACGTCCCCACTGCTGGGGCACGGGCCTACCTTAAACTAGGGCGATAAGGCCTTAGTCGACAACGCTGGCCAAGTGCGGGTCGGTCGACTACACGACCTTAGAATTTCTTCTTAGGTGTGCAGGTTTCCTCACGATGTTTTCCTTCACCGTTAAAGCGTCGAATGTACCATACATATGAATTTCAAATTTGAAAAACACATTGGTACCTGGCGGGGTTTGAATTGGCGACCTCTCGCATGGCAAGCAACGACCTTAACTACTCGGCCATCGACGCTTATTAAGGCTTAGTTGAGTTTAAATCATGTTAAGTCAAGTATAATTACTTGTCGTAATATTATGATGTAAAGCTCGTCTCATTCGGATTCTGACCATTGGATACTGGGCAATCATTTCGGTCTACTGGGTAATTATTTACGTAAACCTCCTACCCCGTTTTCCTGTGTATACATTTACGGGATACGCTTACTAATTCACCTTATAAACAAGTCTGCACTATAAATACATATAGTCGCCTGACCTTTGCAATCCAATAGGGAAGAACTATACAAACAAGATGTATCCGTTTCCTTAAACAATCTTTGGTTTATCTACAACTTTCAGCTTGTCTTTGCTATCTACTAATAATTTAAATACAGAAAAAAAATGTTTGTTAGGGTTCTCAAACTTTTAACCTATTCAAACAGACTGACTGAAAGGAAATATATTTTATCTGTATAAAACAGACGAAAAGTTAACAGACCGTTAAATCTGTACCTGTATGAAACCGGGAGACATGTCTCTAATATTGTATCAATGATACTAAATAGTTTTTGTGTCTTGTGTATTTATGTATCATTATAACTTCTATTTCGTCAATTAATGTTTTTCTTTCAAGTGTAAGTTCTAGTACATACATATAAACATACATATACACCGTGAAATTTTAGTGGTTGTTTTCCCGCAGTAAAATGATTCTATCTTAGTAGTACAAAAGATGTGTGCAGTTCTTTTTTGGTAAAATCAATAAATGCCGGTTTTACGAAAGGTTGAACCGAAACTCAAAAGCACGTTCGGACCGCTTTATGACTTAGGGTGTCGAGCTACTTCAGCTTTAAGCATCGATTTCATGCGGCAAGCAGTACCTTATTACGTCACATCTTATAAAAGAACGATAGCTTCTCTCGTTTTCGAGTTGGAAAATTATTATTCTGAAAAATCGAAAAATTTTTTTTTTTTCGAGGAACAATTTGCATGATTCGATAGTATTACTAAAGGCAAGTCGTTCTGCCACGGGAAAACAACCACTAAAATTTCACGGTGTATACATACATACACATAAAATCACGCCTTTTCCCTGAAGGGTAGGCAGATATCACTTCCAGCCCTGTGCAATGATCCTGGCACACCACTTTCACTTCTTTCACATCCATCAATCTCTTCATGCATGCTTGTCGATAATGGGTATACTTTTAATTTGAACTTTCTTAAAAAATGTTACCTATTTGGTCATGGAAGGTCTTTCTTGGCCTTCCCCTGTCGACATTTCCATTTAATAAATAATAATAATAAATATTACACCACATCACATACATTGATCTGATCCCGTGGTAAGTAGCTTAAGCACTTGTGTTACAGATATCAGAATCAACAGTGGATACACAAATATACTTAATACACACCCAGACACGGAACAATCACCGATGTTCGTCACACAAATATTTGTCCCGAGTGGGAATCGAACCCACGACTCTTAGAACCGTAGGTAGTAAA
The DNA here is from genome assembly GCA_039566165.1 of Maruca vitrata. Taxonomy (NCBI): domain Eukaryota; kingdom Metazoa; phylum Arthropoda; class Insecta; order Lepidoptera; family Crambidae; genus Maruca; species Maruca vitrata. The sequence continues at coordinate 6,973,475 of CM076926.1, forward strand.
CCTGGGTCACTAACTACTGTTCCACCGAGCCAGTCAATTATACTTCAGTCATATATACTTCCTCTATATATTCCTTTCGTTAATCGTCTAGTACATACCAACTTCTTAATAAGACTTCTGTATAATCAGACCGAGTGTTTGGACCGAAAACTACGGCATAACTGTGTACGAACTATCATATAAATAAACCATAAAAGAGTCGTTCCAATACACGTGGCGGCCAAAGTTTCGTCAGGTTACGTACTTAAAATGCAGGGAGGGCCCTTATAATAAATCGGCGGCCGACCTAGTGACCCTGTGAAGGAATTTGCTTTCACCAAATGACAAACGAGGAAAACATTCATCGTGCGAATATTATGAAGACCGTACTAATTAAAAGCTTTTTCGTAACATTAGAAGCGAAGGTTAACCTTTTTAATGGATTGAATCTGCCGGTTTTGGCTCTTATCAACAGTAATATGTTCAACATAATTACAACTTCGTCTTCAACATAAATTGTTAATCTGTTAGTAAAACTATCATTTATCTTTCTTTCTTTCAATTTTAATTAAACTTTCACGTCTGGTAACTGTTACCTAGTCATTTTTAACCGGGCCGTTGGAAACAACTCATACATGTAACCTTTATGTATAATATCCCATTCATAAGGTAAAACAAGTAAGTATTTAAAGAACTTACATAGACCTTCCTGAAAAATTATTTAATCTGGTACATCTTGATTATTATGCATAAGCATACAAGTCCAGCAATTGTAGAAAATGTCAAAGTTAAACAATTTCATTATGACCTCTTTTGACCAAATAGGTCGCGAGCTAATTGCGAAATACTGTTTTTCTTGACCCATTTGACATTTATAACTTTTTTAACCGGCACCATATCAATGTCAATTTTTCACATTTTCATTATAACCGTAACGAAGGTGTATATAAAATTCAGCTCACTAGGAATTTATCAGCAGATTGTGGTTTAAAATGTCTAAACTGACCGGACTATACCACTAAAAGGTACCAAATCGCTTAAAAACAGTTTAAAAGGCATAAATTCTACCCTTTTACCTAATCAAGGTCCGGACGTCGCTCAACAAAATACACTCCGAACAGTCTATAAGTAAGTGTGAGATGATCCTCCTAACTCCAGTTTCATTATCAATTATGCGTCCAGAGGAAGTGGTCGTAAAGAAGGATCCCAGGGGACCAGTAAACAAGTTGGCTAGCCGGCAGGGGCGGACCAAGGGCCGTTGGGAACAACTGCCAAACTTTGCGCCAATGCCGCAAAACCTACTAAGAGAATGGAGTGCACTCCGAATTCGACCCATTTTGCGACAATGATAGTTGGATTCAGGTTCCGAGTTTAGTAATTGTAGGACCTATTGAGGAATGATTTTTAAACAAATAAATTAATTAAGTAAATAAATATTAAAGACATTTATTTATCTAATTATAGTTCATTTAAGTCACATTTCCTTTTTATCGATACGAAACTGACCAAAATGGCAAAAAGATCTCAAAAGGTCGAGTCTCAACTTGTATAAGTATGCTAGGATTTAAACTGTACGGGAGTTTAATCTGTAACATTCGTTTTGTTTTTGATAAAAACAAAACGAATGTTGATCAATCAATTTATTTATGAAACTAAGTTATGTTTTAAAACATAATAGGCACTTCTTAGTCCGGCCTACGGTCGAACTAAATTATTGCAAAGTGACCCTTAGAGAAGGTATTACACAACAGCGTTTGAATCAAGAGTCAATAGCACGCGGGATATTGCTTTGTTCCGATATTAATGTATGTGAGGACAGGGTCTGAATCATCGACTTTTTGCTTAGACGTGGAATGGAGTGGAACCGACCTTCAAGTTGGTTAGTGACAATCGTTTCCGGGGTCGGAGTCTGTTATGATTGTTAGGGTTACGTGCCCCTTCCAACAGGAGTCTATTAATATGCCTCCGTTGCCTGTCTGTCACAGGTTCTGTCTGTGGTTGTGGCTCCCATGTAACAAATGGTTTTTTTTTAATATAAGTAACGAAGTCCTTTGCGAGTCTGACTCGTAATTCTTTACAATCATTGTTTTTTTTTAAAAGGGTAACAAGATGACCTCACTCCACCTGGTGGTAAACGTTACTGATATACACATATGAGGTCGACATGCAAAATAGACCATATTGAGCCTGTCGTACTCACCCTAAAGGCCTGCTTATATGCCGCTTCACTCCCCGCCTGAAGAGCCCGGGATCACAAGAGGGAGGGAAAACATGAGCTGGAAGGGCATTCCTTGCCTTATTGACACGTGGCAGAAAAGAGGAACTAAACCTCCTGGTCCGAGCCACCAGCGCCTCCATTGTATGTGGACGGTAGCGCTGTCCAGCACGTGTCGTTCGAGAATGGAAAGGGGAGGGACTAGCTGAAATAGCTCTTCAGAGCATTCCCTATTACAGAAACGGTAGAGAACACTTAGACCGGCAATGTCTCCAAGTAATTGTAGAGGCTCCAGGGTTTCGGCCACCTCTAGCATTAGATATCGCGGCATTTTTTTTAATTCAAAATGTTTTTTGCTTTTTTTATATACAAAGAGAGGAGTAATCTTTAATTAAAATTTAATTTATCCGCTCTTACCACCTTTGAAATATATCGGATGTGGGCACAAACAAATCACACTTTTCATCTGAATCATTTGTAAAAGTTTTTATTACTCTAATGTCTTCGACACAAAATCCTCTCTAACGTCCATCATAATTATAAAGAAAATGCAATCTGGAATTTCTCCGCATTTAAGGCGAGGCTATTCAGACTGTTTCGCTCGCAATTTTTAATTGTTTCTTTCTTTCTTTTTAATCTCAATCCAAGTGGATGTATGAGTTGGTCTATTTTTACAGTTTTCGTACTACAGTAACTTATAAATATGTATATTTTTTTTTAAATTCATACATGGCTATTAGGTACAATTAAATTTTGATCACCTTATTGTTTGAAAAAAAAAACGGAGATTATTGTTGTACATAAAGTGCTTATATGGAGCTCGAATATAAATTTAAAATTAGGAAAAAATCTCATATGTGTTATCAACTTTGTTTTATTTGAAATCTTCGATTTTTTTTTTTAGATACGTCAATTAAAAAATGCTTTGGAAGGGAAACACCGCGAATACTCCCCCTTAACTGAGGTGCTTAGCGTAAGCCTAAGTCGGGTCGGTCGTCAGCGCTGCATTCTTGCGGCATCTGCCGGATATTCCCTGAACTTCCCCTGGGATCTTGTCCGCATTACGTTCCGGTTATCCCGCTGCTCAAGTATATGTTATATATTATTTAGGGTCACTTCCGTTGGTTTAAGTCGTTTCTGTTCGTTTAGCGGAGGATTTTCCCGTATTTATACGGAGTGCCTAAATGATGTTATGATAAGGTTCCATTTTTTTTTATTCAAGTATTCACATTAAAAAAAAAAGATCCTTTTATTGAAATAGATCAAATCAGTTACCAGTTGCACTAGTTTATTCGATCATACTAGATAATCAGATGTTAGGATATATTTTTCACAATAACACATCACTTTTCTAAACAAGATCAACTTTTATAGAACTGCGCTACCAGATCTACCCTTCTTTCGACATTCATTGGTAATTCAATCAAATATTTTAACACATCCCATACGCATACAGATAGCCAAAAATACCATCCAAACGTCACCACCGCTCAGCAAATAAAATAAGACACGTATTAAATTACAAACCGAGAATCGTGTTACATCTCACCAATCCGCATTTCAGTTAGAAGCAGCCCGACGCATGCATAAAATATTCATCCGCAAAGCTATAAACCTGGAGCCCAAAGAAATGCAGCCGTGCGGTGCAACGGCGTAAATTGCATCTGATACGTTACCCCGGGTGGAAATATTGGATTGGCACCTGCTAGGAATATCAGCCTCTTGCAAATGTCGCCGGGTATTTTTAGTCGGCACCTAATAGCCTGCGCATACTGATGTGGCGGTTAAACTGTTAAACATTGTATTACCGTAGCTAGAATTGGCCAAATGTTTAGATTTTTAGCAATTTAGCTGTAAACGTACAAAAAATTGAGGTCGATGTTTTGATAATGATACAGTTTGGTATCGGTGCCAGAAAACATTATAATATATTATATATTCCGATAAAGTGCCCTATTTCATACAAATTTATAAACTTGCCGATTCAGTGAATTTTCTATATTTTTATTTATACAATAGTCATACCTATCTGCCAAGGACGATTTTTGGTTGTTTAATATCTGGATAAAAATCAAATTAAGATATTGAGTTGCTGTAGTTTAACCTTCAAAGGGACTATACTAAGGGATGTCTTGACATTGTAAAAGACATTCCTAGGTACACGACCCTAAAAATAAACAGAAACCTTTCAAACTCCGAAGACAAAGTTGGCGCTAAAGCCGCTATTAATAACCATTACCCGCACATATTTGACGTAAATTAGCGTCGAGTAAACTTAGTACTTATAAATCTTAAGCTACTCTTGTCGGGACAATCACGCAAAATCAACAACTTTGTTGACTTAGGCTGTCTCCCTAACAAGGTTTTAATGGTTATCGGTCACACGTAATCGTCGTAATTAGGCCTAGGGATAATGGAAGGCCTGCCAAGGGATTTACATTTCTTTTGCTGGTACCAGTCTGCTGTAGTACAAAAATTCCATGCAAGGCTTATGCATAAACTTTTTGATTTTTTTCTTTATTGTCGTTGGAAAAAAAATTTACCGTCACATTTTACGGTTACGCGTCACATTTTTCCGTTACGCGTCATCTTAGTTTCACTTCTTCTTCTTCTAGTACACGCACACATTTTTTTTTATAATAATCTAACAAGATAACCTCACTCCACCTGATGGTAAGCGGAAGTGAGATACAAATATTATGAGGTCAAAATTCACAATGGGCATATTTAGCCTGTCGCACTCACCCTGAAGGCCCGTTTTACGCCCCGTGTGAGGAGCCTGGGATCAAAGGAGGGAGGAAAAACATGAGCTGGAAGGACATTTCATGCCTTAATGACACGTGGCAACTTAACCTCTTGGTCAGAGCCACCAGCGCCTGCATTGTATGTGGATTGGATTGGAATTGATGTAATAATGAAATCCTTTCTTAAAAGTACAAAATGGTTACTTTTCTTTTAAATCAGGATTATCTCGTGTGTTATCCAAATCAAATTTATTTGCTTCGTGTTTTTCGTAACTAAACTGATTGAGCCTTCTCGGAACATGAGCTTAAACATAAATTCCACGAGGCGTATTACTGATCTGTTACATAAAATATTAGCTTTTGGTGTCAAAATACATCGAGACGCAAACGACGGCCGCAATCTTTATTATATTTAAAAATAAATTCACCTAAAGAATCGGTATGAAATGTTCGTTCACACAAAACATTCGTCCGATTGAAAGTTAAAGAACCATTATCCGAATCTGGTTTCCCTCCAGTTTTTCTCTGAAAGCCAGCTTTAAAACGGATGGAGAAAGCAGCCAGTAAATAGGTTTTTTAATAAACTCGGGTCCTTTTGTCGAGATCTCATTGTAAATTCAATATTTGTCGCGAAAGATTCGAACTGAATACCCCCCACCTTTCTTTTGTGAAGCATTGTTGTTAAACGGACAATAAAGATATCTTCGTGGGCCATTCTTGGCTTCTACAATAGTTCTTAAGAGAGCAAGTTGAAATTTTAAGTGGTAATAATGTTCTAGACTAGGATTAAGGGGACTGAGTTGAGAATTCTATCGCTTCAACAATGGGATCTTTTAGCTCAGTTATGGACCCAATTTGGAAACTAAAAAAGTTTTGAACTATTTGTAGTTGTAGGTTTGTTGTGACTTGATTATCCATAGATATGGTGCTTATTTATCTAGTGAGTTTAGTTACATTTTATTACTTTTCAGAAAACCTTTAAATATGTCTGAGAAAAGTTGTCGTTTCTGTAAGAACGTCCATTTTATTACAACTAAGCTATACTTGCAATTAAGTAAAAGAGACGTACAAAATGTTTTATAATATAATTGAATAAATATTACACAACATCAGATAAGTACTCTGTTCTGATGCTGTGATGAGTAGCTCAAGCACTTGTGTTATGGGTATCAGAATCAACAGTGGATACACAAATATACTTAAATATACTTATCCACACTCAGACACGGAACGAACACCGATATTCGTCAGAAAAATATTTGTCCCGGGTGGAAATCGAACCCCCGACTTTTGGAATCATAGGTAGTGAACCTAGGTCACTAACCACTATTCCACCGAGACAGTTATTTATGGTAAAAGACAATAATATCAACCTTTTCACAACTGAAAAGTTTGTAGGCGTTTGTCTAAAACAGGTAGCCTAAAACAGTAACACATACCAGTTTCAGACTAAATATTACACGACTACAACAAATATTACACCCACTTCATAAAGTTTCATTACTAGAAATATATTAAGCAAGTCTCGATGTCGGAATAAATACTGCCAACGAAAACTCGAGTTGAGTGAGCGTTGAATTACCTGTCTGAATTAACTGTGAACTATTTGGAATGGAGATGGATGCGATACCCGGTCCATTTTAAAGTAACAGGAGAGTAGTTGTGTGACCACGTACTATGTGAAGTAGTCACATTAATGATTATCATTACCGTAAAACATCATACATACAAATACAGTCAGTTTCTCCAAGACTGGAGAGATGACAGAGACTTTGAAAATGCAAAAATACGCACTACTTAACAATATAGCACTTTTACTTTGGCCTTTCTCATGGCCTAGACTCACTGTGCACGAAAAATTCAGTAGTTCTGGCGTGAAAACGCGATAGACAGACGAACAATGTCACTTTCTGGTCTTATTTTTTGTTGTGTGTCAGACACACGTGGGTATCTGTACAAATGACAATAGTGCTGGTTCGAGGTGGATTTAGAAATTCACAACTACTATGGCAGATGAAGACGGGCGGCGCTAGTTTGCTCACGACCATGATTGGTATAACCCAGTTGAAAAGTCGGGCAGTAAGTAGCTATGTATTTCCTACTCCTGATATCGCGTGTAAACCCAAAAGGACTAATATTTAGTGTAATTTTCACATGTTTAATTTTAATATTAACAGGAAAGTAAGGCAAAAAGAAAATAAGAACTAGCGTTTTAAAGTAAGGGTTGTTCCTCATAGGAAACTTTTATCCCTAACTGACTATGATGATGACTATGATGATGAAATAATATAGCTCTCTAAGCTATATTATTTTGATAAACGAACTTGCGGACTGTCCTGGTCTGACTGTTTATGTACTTTTTATGAAACATAAACTTTCACGTGTTGATACAAATAGCGATATGTGCACGTATTTTCGTCAAGTCAAAAGATTAAGTGGCGACATACTTCGGAGGGTCTGCCAAAAAGTTTAGTACCTACTGAATTACGGGGAATTAATTAATTGAATTCCTCCCAAAAGTTTATTGAAATGGACTATGGCATTCATAGAACTGGCGATGAACACGTGAGAGTACTCTGTCCCTTTGTGCTTTGATGTGGAAGAGACTTTTTCACTTTCATCTTCTAACTTCACTCGTCGTAGGTAAACTAGTTGCGTAACGAATCTAAATATATCAAAGCTGAAACTGACTGACTGACTGACATAAGTTGATATGTCAGTCAGTCAGTCAGTCAGTGCACAGCCTATTTATTTATACCGCTCAAGTTAGTCGCTTTATTATTATTTTTTTTTATTCATTATTAAAACAGAATCTGTTAAGGTCATCTATTGTTACATACGGACCCTAAGACAGACGGAAGAGATTCTGTATAATAAAAAATAAATATGAAGCGCTAACAGTTAGGTTAAAAATTAATATTGTGAGATTTATTGTGGTTTACTTAGGCTATTGTTTTCAAAACAGTTTTCTTTAACACACACAGCTTGGAATTTTGTATGCAACGACTAGCGACCCGCCCTCGCTTCGCTTCGGGGATATCTCTATCTCTATGTAATATATTTTAACCCCGTAAGAGAAATCTATTTTTATCTAAAAAAAGCCTATGACACTCAGGGATAGTGTAGCTTTCCAACAGTGAAAGATTTTTTCAAATCGGTGCAGTAGTTTCGGAGCCTATTCGAAACAAACAAACAAACAAAAAATCAAACCTTTCCTCTTTATAATATTATTTTATATATATATATTATATTACATATTACATTGACTCCCCCGTACCCCAGTGATGCTTACATGGAGCCTACATCGCATGCTGGCTAACTGAGCGCGGTGGCGGCAACCACATTTTTAAACTCGTGATATCTTCCGAATGAAATGTCCGAATTGAATAATTCAAAAAGTCATAAATAGGTATTGAAGCCGTCTTGCATATAAAGTAATTTATTTTGATAAGGATTAATACCAAGGTACAAATAAAGAGCCTTTTCATGTGGCGGCATATAAATTAAATTTTTCGAATAAAAAACCGCTTACTGTGACATAACTATAATATTTAGACATATGCTGTCGCGACACTTTTTATAGATAATGATAAGTTCTACAAAGTCGTAGTAAATGATTTTGTTCTATCATCAATAGTTTTCGCAGCGTACGCGACGTAAGGAATTTTTCAGGTAAATTTTTTACACCTTGGGTTACATTATTGGAGTTTTAGTAAGGATCCCTAATTTTTTTTAAAATATTATATAGCCTATGTTACTTCTGAATAATGCAGCTTTCTAATGGTGAAAAAATTATTGCAATCGGTCCAGTAGTTTTTGAGTTTATTCATTACAAACATACAAAAATACAAAAATACAAAAATACAAATCTTTCCTCTTTATAATATTAGTATAGAAGTATAGATACCTTGGTAAACTTAAAGTTTTTGTTTCGGGCGTCTAGTTTATAAATCGTGCTTTTATTTAGTAGTCAGATTTTAATTTTTATTGATCTTAAGTGTCACTGTCAGTAAATTTGTGAGGAACAGCCAATATTATCAATTACATAATATTTCCTCTCACGAATCTCCATCTTCTTTTTTAAACTTTTAATTTGTATATATAGTATTAAGGAGTATCTGCTTGCGATACGAGTTGTTCCAAAGTTTTTTTTTAAATTTCCACGGTAAGCCAACACATCATATTAATAACGAAACCGATTTTTACGATTAATTTATGCAAAAAACGCGTTAAGTATACTCAATTGAAATAATCCGCAGCACAGACGAGAACAACTCGATTAAAATCTTCGCAACGAACTTAAGATTTATTTATATTAATGTCGTACGACCAAGGATCTAGTTCCCCAAGTATTAACTACATACAACTATGTCGAAGTAAGGCGGCAGAGACGCGTCTTGGGGATTACTCGCACCTGCAACCACTTTTTAATTTGATTCGGTTCTATACGTGTTGGAATTGTGAACGGGAAATGTAAGTAAGGGCTCTCGCATTCCCCTTGGCTTTATTCTAATGGTATTTTGTTTCGCTTTAGCTTTTTCTATCGAAGCATCCGGTTTACTGAGGAACTTTTTTTTTCAATTACTTTTAGTTACATAAGGTAAGAGTATAAGATTCCATAAGGCTAGACGCTTTATCGGATAGTTCTGTTTTGTGGATGATATATTTTAAGATTTTTGTCAATATTTCAGACAGACAATTTTATTGGTCTAATTATTCACATCAAAATTTCAACAACCATGTTAAAGGTGACGATTGAGACAGTGTGAGATTGTTTTAATATAATTCTATTTTAACCACGATCAGTAACTTCTGTGTACAGTCGTTTTAATTTTAATTTATAATTGTTCTTTCTCAGTAAGTGAATTTATTGTAATTCTTATGAGAAATAAACCTTAAATTGAACGTCGTCATCAAATAAGAAATATCAAATAACATCCCATACCGAAAAACTGCAGCGATTGATAAAATATAAAATAAAAATCACGTGTTAACACAAACGTTTTCCGAATGAACAAACAATAGAAAAACCAAATAGAATTCCGTTTTACGTTCTCGGTACATTGTATCGGCTCCGTCGAATGTTCGAAACTAGATACGAATAACGAGTTAGTTGTATTTGACTTCCTTACCTGATGTAAATACGGGCTTTTGACACGAAAAGCCTTTCTGAATTAGAATTGAGCTCGGTTTTGTTGCCAACTTACCCCGTGGAAGTTCTTTTGAATTTGAAGAAAAGACTTAGGTTCTACACAATCAAGTTGCTGTCTTTGATTGTGTTGTTACGAGTACTTTTGTGTCTTACTTAAAGGGCGTTTCATTAAAATTTTGAATCTTATTCTGGATTGTCAATATTTTATAGTACCTTACATTTAATAGCTTGTAGATATTGGGATTGTAGGCTTGTCTCTTACTATAGAGTTCCTGACTTCAAAGGAACAATGGAACCATCTTTCTTTATTTTTCATCTCTGTTATCACTCTTTTTCTCGGGAAAACATGATGCCAGATTAAAATTAATACATTTTTATACCATACTATGCTAAACCAATGATACAAATCATCGTACCATTATACGTAACCACTGCTGGAGCTTGGGCCTAGCCTAAACTAGTACGATAAGACCTTAGTCAACCACGTTGGCAAAGTGCGGGTTGGTTGACTACACAACCTTAAAATTTCTTCGTACGTGTGCAGGTTTCCTCACGATTTTTCTTCGCCGTTAAAGCGTCGAATAATCATAAATATGAAATGAAAATATGAGTTTGAACTGGCGAACTTTTCGCTTTGCATGCACCGACCTCAACCACTCGGCCATCGAAACATTTCACCATTAACCTTTATAGTTACAGAGCCGACGAGCAAAATTTTTGTCTCATAGCAATACGGCCAAAACCGCATCAAATCGATAGATAAGATTATTCTGAACTCGAAAATACCAATATCAGACATTTTCCGCGTAGCGTTTGATCTGACCGAATTTTCAAAATTGTCAAAGAATTTTACCGAACTGCATCATAGCAATATGTCATTTGCAGACTGTAGTTGAATGTTATGTTAGTGGTGTAGCGCAAACCCGTAAAATCACTTTAAAAGATTTAAAATGAGACAAAAAAATTTTGGTTATTTGATGCGAACAAAACAATTTTCAGACGGAAATGTGGACGCATAAAATTTTGAGACCGTTTTGAAAATGTTAACAAATTTTACCGATCGGTATCATAGCAATATGGGTGAAAAGTGTTAGACATGATAGAATAAGTTGTCCACATGTGCAAAAAAATTATATCAGACAAATGAAGTGTAGCATCTTCTCTATCAGACAACTTTTCGATACTCAGATAATATCATTTAAGAATCGTATTGAGGCATCTTGAGTTCTCTGTTACAAACCAATGAATAATAGTAAGAAAGGGGCAGGGGCGTAACAAGCGCTGAGGCAGTTGAAATTAACTACTGATTGATTTGTTAGTTTTGGATTTATTTAACCCACACTTGTTATTTTCGTTTTAGCATATACTCCATATGCTACACTTAAAGTGTCTGAAAACAGGTTTTTGGTAATCATGGCAGCAATACGAAAAGTTTAAAAAAATTATCTGTATTGCTATGATACAGGTCGGCTAAATTTGTTGAAATTTTCAAAAATGCGCTCAGGCTATGTGCTACGCACAAAATGTCTGAAAACAAACTTTTCGTAATACAATTATAAAATCTATGTACATTTTCACTATCAGACGTATTGCTATAATAGCGAATGCCTTTTTTTGACAAAACAGAAATGGCCTCCCACGCAGTTGCTACACTTTCGACCGTTACTATATACCTAGGGTTCAGAATCATACAATCTAACGATTTTATAGGGTTTTTGCCGTATTGCTATGAGATATGGTTTTGATCGTGGGCTCTGTAACTATTATGTACTAAATTAATTTCTGTAATGTACTCTCTCTCTAAAATCTTTGAGATTTTAAGAGTTTCATTATGCAGCACTTTAACAAAAACAGGCCAAATTTCAAAGATGACGAAATGTTGCACATGATTGTTGTGGCTTTATAGAATCGAATCTCTTTGCCAGACTCCGATCCATATTAATACATCAGTGTCAATCCTTTTTGGTCTAGTCAGTTCCCTCCTCATTTGTCCTAACCCTTTTCAAATGAAATGGATTCGCGTCAGTTGCTTCACTGGATTTTATTAGATTTATTATAAATAGGCACGGAGGGTATATTCTTCATTTTTTTTGAACGAAACTAAAAATAGAAATAAAATGCTTCAATCCTCTTTTCTTTTTTATGGTGTGAATAAATTATTTTAAATATACCTTTGGCTTTTTAAATATTTATAAGTAGGTAATGTTTGTTATAACTTACCTAAACACAAAAGTTACATCACAATAGTGATATTCAATTTATTTGCAAAATATCAATCTCATAATGTATAAGTATTGTCCAAATACACTACTACTCCCTAAAATCACATAATCTAATAAATTTTATCCCGGTCATAAAAGTCCTCATTCACTCACCAAAAACAAAAGTACAAAGCATAAAAATATCCGGATCGTTTTAAGAAAGAAACCATTCACCGAAGCATTTAACTTTGTGAAACAATGAAACCTATTTTCCTTCACAAAAGCGACATATTTTCAAAAGCCTTCTCTGATCAAAGCATCGGTTGTACCCGTAATTCAGAGGCCATTGTAACGATTCGAACGCCTATGTCTGAATTGAAACTAACATATGAGAGATCGTACCAAATTCGTACTTAAATGTAATTTAATTAAAGAGAACATAATCTATGTGAATTAGGCAGCGGTTGTTAACTTAACGACATGAATGGATTAGATGCGTGTTAAGGGTACAGAGGACTTGAAAGCCAGTAACTTAGACTCAACTTATGCCCTTTAGCGGGCACTTGTTCAGTTTATTATTCCGAACATAGTAGGTACTCTATGAAATGTAGTTTATAAATTTCTTGTGATCTCACTTTAAGTGAACCCCTTTCACGCAACTTTGTATCAAAAGAATAAGTCGGTTCCCACTGTATGTTCCGATGTATGCTCTTAATCCTTGAAACTTTAGAACAGATATTGATGCGGTTTTTTACGAATACAGAGAGTTTTAAAAGGAAAGTTTTAAAGTCGAGAAACACTAAAAATGTTATTTGCATTATACTCGTGCAAAGTCTAAGCGAAAACAATATTATCATATTTGTCATTAAAAATTGGTACAGAGTCGCAGTTGATGTAACATAATTACATAATTGTACAACAATGAAAGTTACTGTTAGAAATTTATCTTGTGACAACAGTTAGCACTGCTATCGCATTCATTTTCATTGTAACGTCATTAATTCATATTAACGGGACTTGTTCGGGTAATTTATAGTGAAGAATGTCAGTATAATCCCCGCAAGTAGGTGATTCGAACACTAAATTGATGTTTACTGGTTGTTTTTTTTTTCAGAACTACATAAATACAATTGTATATCTAAAATACTTTAATCAAAAATTTTCAATTACCAGTTTGATACGTATTAAATTGCGAACTTTTTATAAACATTTTACAGTAAATACTGTTCAAAAGCGACAAGACCAATATTTCCATAATTGGGATGACAAGTTATTATTAAGTATAAAAAACATAATAGTATTATATCTCCTAAAGGTTTAATCTTTATTAGACGCGTATTTGCCTAATTCTAAGGCCCGTTCTCACTCACTCAGTCTGTTATCCAAGAGGCTGAGACAATAAGCACCAGTCGCGCAATTAACTACGGAAGCTAAGCGTAATGTCCAATAAGAACGGCTGAATACGGCACACGGATACTTTGCACGACTGTTAATAGGATTTTCGGCGCGTTTGCATCCAACGAAGCGAAGGCGATACACGTGAAAACGGATAGACTGGTCAGCGGGAGTATTACGATCTCTTAATTCCAGTCATTTTAAGAATGGATATTGACTAACTTCGTGTTTGTGGTACACTTTGTTGTGCGTCATGATTGTGGAATCATACAGACTGAAATAACCCCTCTATCATTCATGTAAATTTTATAAAGACTGTGTATAGCTAACGATGCTCATTTTTTAACTGACTGGCATTTAGAGGTCGTAATACGCCACCAGGCCTTTCATACACTCAAAGGCGTATTTTCATTGGTCGATAAATAAATAAATATCACACAGCATCACATACATTGTTCTTATTCCGAAGTAAGATACTTGAGCACTTATGTCACGGATATCAGGGACCACAAAAGTATACACAAATATACTTAAAATATTTAAAAAGACACCCAGACACGGAACCATCCATCCATTTGTCCCGGGTGGAAATCAAACCAACGACTCTTGGAACAGAACCAGGGTCACTAACCACAGTAAAGAAAAAAAAATCTTTGTTCTTTTAGTGACCCCTATTAAGTGGTACTTGAATTTTTAAATATAAATTATGGTTGAGCTGTAAGTATTAGTCAACTTCGCACATCTTCGCCGCACAACATTCGCAGATCATCGAATAAACGTACATATTAATTTTAAAATAAAAAAACAAACATTGGTACGTTTTTTATATTATTATTTATTCATTTATTAAGAACATACAGATATTTAAATTATATTATTAAAATATTTTTACAAAATGTCGGGGTTAGAATTGGCTACCTCTTGCATGAAAAGCAACGACTTTAGCCACTCGTCCGTCGACGTTCTCAAAACTCTGTCTTGTTAAAATAAACTAATAAACTCAATTAAATATTAGCTTGACAGAATCGTTGTGTGTAAAGAACCTTCAACACATTTAGTTGGGAGGAACCAATTAATGAAGCAACTCCGCTCGGATATAAGCATTCCTGTAGGATGCACAAAAATGCTTGAGAACGCAATCACGACGCAAACGACTGTAGTTACATTAATATTGTCGTTTTGTGTGCACATTTCGGTGTAATGAAGCACCGGGTGTGCAAGGTTATTGCACATGCAGACATTCTTGGCACAGTTGTAATTGGAAGGTACTTGCTGCTTAACTTTTTTCATATCAAGGTAAGTTTTGGTGTCGTATTTGGTTCATATACATACTTGTCCGTTTATTGCCTTATCATCAAATTAAATTTGCTTTAATGAAGATTTAGGACTGTAATTGAATGACGGAAAGAAGTTAACATTTATTTTTTTGTAGTTCGATGACATTTTTTGCATAAAACAACATTAACAAAAACAGTATTTATCTACAGTATTTAATAATTACCTACCTACTTACTTAGGAAATGTATGTATCTCTTAAATAATTTCCCACAACAACTTCCAGCTGATCCAACGTCACATCATGCAACACCAATCAAATACTCCCAGCACCAACCCCCTAAAGGTGTTTTAAGATTCCAAGCGTCCATTTTATAGGTTCCACGACCCGTCCACACATGGCCCATACTTAATACGCCTATCGCCATATCTGGCGAATCTAAAACGCCCTTTACGCGTACCTAGAACCCTCGCCATCTCAAGGGGCATCTGGGAGGGATGGCGGCGACAAACTGCCAACATAAATTAAGGAGACTTACACCCGGATCCTGAACAAGCCCGTACTTATAGAGGGGATACATCAAATGCTTGTTTACCTTAGATTCATGGGGTTTTATGGGGTTCTGAGTGAATCAAAAATGAGTGAGGGCATCGCCTTTCGCACTAAATTAATTTACGTTCTATAGACATTTTGTTGTGTTTAATATATAGTATTGTCTATTTTTATTTGCGCGAGCACTACACATTTGAAATAAAACTAATTTTACGGATTAAACTCGCGTGTATTGATATTCTAAACATTATTTAGCTGTAAAGAGCTCGAAACGTCGGATCTCTAAATAATCTCTAATTGTATGTTGTATGTTATATTATGTTGGTCTTCCTTTTGGATGTTATTCATAAAACCACTTTATCATGTCCTAAATATGAAAAATTTTTGTTCTATATTTTTAGATATACTACATAAATTAAGGGAAATGTGGACGGACCAGTCAAATGATAATTTTTGATTTTAACGCATATTTTATAGTTTTCTTTATCATATAAACTCATTAGTTTCATGGACTAAACGCCATATTACAAATAAATAATAGAAACCTGTCAAAAAGAAATCAATCCTTAAAAAAGTCAACACTGACGGCCATGTCAGACGACCATGTTACGATATTTGTATTTACTGTGTATATTAATTGCTATAAATTGTATTCATTGCTATGATTATACGGATCAAAAGGCGCATAAACATGATAGAAGATTGGTTAAGAAGAACAGGTTTCACAAATCGAGGTTTGGAGATAAGCACCATATCGGAAGGAATAGTCAAGAATTCAAAATTGTTGAAGACAAAGAACCAAAAGCCCAAATAGATGTCGCTAGCTTTATACAGAAACCGGATGAATATGCTGTTGATAACCAGTTTCTCTATGGAACCGATACCAAAAAGAGGTAAACTACGCATTTTATTTATGATTTTAGACTTTCGCGTTCCATTACACTAAATATTAGCAGCTGTGGCAGACGAAGACGGGCAGCGCCAGTTCGCTCACGACCACGCCTGGTGTAACCCAGTCGAAACGTCGGGCAGTAAGTAGCTATGTATTTGCTACTCCTAATAACGCGTGTAGACCCATAAAGACTAGTATGCATATTATTGTTTCTATCTCTAAGGTCTAATAGAAAAAACGGACTTGAAATCTCGTTGTGGTTAAAAAGTAATAATTTTATTTCCTTTTTTTGGTCTCGAAGATAATTTTTCTGACTTAATTTGACTCCTTAGCGCAGTTGAACAGGTAGTCTATGCCCTTGCTCAGCCTTTGACTACTAGACTGTACTAAATATATCTTGAGTTGATTCTGAGGTGTAGTTATATCACCTTGCTTGGTCAAGGCCACTGAACATTGCTCAGATATATTATCTGTTATACATCTTAACTAGCGGCCGCTCACGACTGCTTCTGCTGCTTCTCTGCATGAAAACGTGGAACTTAAAAAGCCTATGTACCTTGTTACGTAAATGTGGTAAATTACCTATGTGTTAATAAAAGTCCCGTTGAAATTTGTCCAGCCGTTTGGGAAATTAGCGGGAACTAACAGGCAGACAGACAAAAACGTTTGAGATTGTGTTTTTGATATTGGATACAGATTCATAGGCATTTAGTAAAAAATCGTTACTTTAATATTACAAACAGACACTATAATTTTATTTACTTGTGTAGATGTATATAGGTATCTATCTACACATAATTGTTCCCGCTCCGCGAGCTGTCGGCTACATGAAAACAACATTCAGTTACACGGTTACTACACTTTGGGTATGTTTGACAATACATTAATCCCTTTGTATATTCGTCTATTCAGGGATTACATATTTACACTGCGACCGCTATTTGCTGAGCTAGAATATTGCGTTATACGCATAGTAAGTATTTTCGAAGCGTGCTGAAAAAAATGTTATTGGTTTACTATTAAGGTAAATGTCACGAACATTTTTTTGCAAGATTGTTAATAACTTAAGCGAGTGAGCATTCCTTAGAACTAATTAACCTACTTTAAATTACTTATCGTATTTAAAAAACGTGCTGCATCGGTTGTTAGTCGTAGAACACAAAATGTTTATATTATTGTTTACAAATATTTTACAATGATTACTATGATTTTAGACTTCGCGTTCCATTACACTAAATATTAGTCTTTATGGGTCTACACGCGTTATTAGGAGTAGCAAATACGTAGCTACTTACTGCTGTATATAAAATCGATTGCAGTTGTGGTAGATCTTATATTGGACAAACCAAACGGGCTATAGCCGAGAGGGTGAAAGAACATATTGCAGCTGTTAAAAATCGACAAACGATCAAGTCCGCGGTGGCTGAGCACCTATTAGACATGGGTACTAATCACTGGATGGAGCTACATGACCCGAAGGTCCTCTCCACAGATCGTCACTATCATACAAGAATGGCGCGAGAAGCTATTGAAATAAAGAAGCACAAGAATTTCAATAGGGAAGATGGATTCAAATTATCGTCGGCATGGAATCCAGTCATTAATAAGTGCATACCGCGGAATGTTACGTCTAAAATCAACCCAGATGCAGTGAGTGTTGTGTGTCGGACTAATGTGGGTAGCTGTACTAATGACATTAGTGCTGGTTCGGGGTGGATCAAGATATTTACAACCGCAATGGCAGACGAAGACGGGCAGCGCCAGTTCGCTCGCGACCACGATTGGTGTAACCCAGTCGAAACGTCGGGCAGTACGTAGCTATGTAATTTGCTACTCCTATTAACGCGTGTAGACCCATAAAGACAAATATTTAATGATTACTAACTTCCACTCGTGACTTTATTCTTATATTGCAGATGCAATCGTTTAAAATATAAAAAGTTACTTCCTTATTATAGGAAAATCGGTTAAAATAACAATGACAAATTAATTTATTCGCGTAAGCCGTGGTTACACCTGGGTTAAACGCCCACCATAAGCTACATTACCTACTGTGATCTTAGCTTGATACATACATAAAGCCGATTCCGTACACATACTTAAGCACTTATATGGAACAAACGACTATCATCACACAAATATTTGTCCCATTAGAACACGACTTAGTGCATGAAAAGAGTGCACTATCAAAACCGAATCGAGCTATTCAAACTCCAACAAAATTTATGATTTATAAATCTATTTTATATTTTATTTCAGTGAGAAAAACTTGAATTCCTACAGCGACGAAGCATCTTTGGTGTTCGACTCTAAAGAAGACATCGTGAAGAGAAGCAACAAACGGCTATTCCGTCCCACCGCTGCCACGGATAAACCCTTAGACTTAGGTCGCAATCCGTTCGCGTACAAAGACACGACACGACGTTTGAATTTAGACTCACTGTCCTTACACGGATTGAATAATGGAAAGATTGCCTGGAATCTGGCGGGGAAAATGTCTACGAGCACCTATGAGCGTGCACTTTACGATACGGATAGCAATATTGTCCACAATCCACAGAAGAAATGGTACGAACAATTTGTTAGTTTATTGCTCGGTATCATGAATACGTGCCCCGGAAAAATTACGTGAGAAACGCAATAAAAAACAGAATGCGTTTTAAGTATTTTTTTTATATATAAAAATCATAGCAAGTGTGACCTCATTTAGGTGACTCATTCCGGTTTCTGAACAGAATTATTGAAAGTTTATTTATTTTACATAAACTAACTTTTTTTGAATAAATATGCATCTTATGGTATGTAAAGAATTTCGGTTCCATAACTATGAATCCATATGTTATGTGCTTCGAAACACAACTAAAGATAGCCTATATTTGATTATTTAAGAACTTTATAAAAAGATAACTTGAAGGTTCAGAAACTAAGCATAAGTCCCCTGCATAAGTGAGGTATTACTCGTATTAATCATTTTAGGGTAACTATCGTATCTCTATTTACTTACGAGCAGTTATTGTGAAGATGACTATATATTGCATTTCTTTGCCATTACAGCGCTTTGAAAGAGATGATCAAACTTCCTTTTTTTTCCCATAACAAAAGTGAGGTAGCAAAACCAAAGATAGCAAAGAAGCGAAAACTGTTTTGCTTTAATTGTGCGAACAAGAAAGAAAAGGAAAATCGGTCGAATGAACTATCTTTGGTTGGTACTAGAAATTATTGATTATTTTTAAATATTATTATTCATTAGTGAAACATTATCTTAAGGTAAAATAATGCACGTAATAGTTCAATCTTTTTAATAGAATAGAACAGTCAGATGCTAGGAAAACCAATACTTAGCAGAGTTTGACCATTTTCTTTTATATAAAATACTAGCTTTCCGCCCGCAACTTCGTCCGCGTAGAGACATTTAACGGGTAAAACATTACTTCTTTATAGCGCAGTCGGTTAAAAAGTAGCCTATATCCTTTTCTAGGCTCTGTACTATATCTGTTCCAAATTTCGTTTAAATCAGTTCAGTACTGTATGCGTGAAAGCGTAACAGACAGACAGACAGACTTACTTTATCATATTATTAAGGATAAAAATATTTTTTGCAACAAGTAGTTAAGTGGCACATACCTAGAACTCTTGTAAATCTCCGCTTGAGAAAGTGTGAACGCATAAATAACTTTTTCAGGTCGCTCATGATTTCAAAGAAATGCCAAGAAAAGAAGACAACGCAGAATCTCTTTCTGAGCTATCCAAGATAAATACTGTGGAAAACGAAGAAGAGTTGAATCTCGATCAAGTAAAAAGAGATAAAAGAGAAGAGTGGCTGGAAGATAGAGCAAGACAAATAAAAGAACTCGAGGAAATACAAAAGAAAGTCGATAGCGTAGAAATTATACCTTCTTACGGAAAACTGCCCGAACAATCTAAATAATAATATCCCGAATAAATTTTAGAAATAAACTATGTTAATTTTTTAAGCGTCTGTTTCATTTAGGCACATAATATTTAGAATGAATGTCAATATAGTAATATGTGAAATAGGATTTCATAAACATTTACGCAATCTTATAATGTGAAAAATTACAGCCTTCTGTACGAGTACAAAGCATTTGCTAACATACTAGGGTTCAAATTCACTCACTTTTGTACATCTATATATATAAAAGGAAGTCGTGTTAGTTACACCACTTATAACTCAAGAACGGCAGAACAGATTTGGCTGAAAATTGGTAGGGAGGTAGCTTATAGCCAGGAGAAGGACATAGGATACTTTTTATCCCGTTTGACAGAGTTCCCGTGGGACTTGACATGAAATGTCAGTCATTTTGTTAAACATTATTCCAATTATGAAGTCTTTTTTGACATTTCGAAGAACGTAACGCTGCACGTTTCATTTAAATGCAATGTAATATCTTTTTTTGTGTTTGGTAGTAAATCGTCATTTTAAAAATTTACAATTATACAAAAACACCCTACAATTAATTCACAAGCAAAATTAACTTATTGTTTTTGATTTAACTATTGTTTCTAAATCTGAACTTCAAAATATAATAATATTTTTTTGCGCGAATGCAGTTACGTACTATGGTTTATGTTTTACTTTTAAACATAGTGACGTGCCTCAAGTATTCAGTTAGTTAAACCGATCATTCGCGAATGATAATGAATCGGTCGGCAATGCGGCTGCTTCATTGACGAGTTTTTTACACGAGAGTAGGTATAACTGTTATGGTCCTTTAAACTCAGTATACATTTTTACAAACTTGACTATAATTATTTACGTCATTATATATCTATATAATTATTATACTAAACATGCAATCATGTATTTCTTTTTTTCGACAAAAAACAAGATTAGAAGTTTTGCATGTCTTTTAATATTGTTCTTTCGACAATTTCTTTCAACCTTAGTTTTTGAAAGTTAATTCGATTAAAATAAGTTACAAATCGAGAATCGTTGCAGCTGTGTATCGATTTCAAAGGGGTACTTCCCTGGTAGTGTTATATTCACATCAGTCACAAAAGCTTCACAATTGGAATAGAGTATAGTTGTTCAATCCTGTCAAATACTGTAACAAGTATTCATGTGTGTAAAATATTTTTTTTTTGTAAATTGTCTCGAAAGTTTAGGTACTGTTATATTTAGGTATTTGTTTTAGACATTAATTTGTGTAAGTTATTTATTTGAGTTTTTATTTCCGAAAATAAACCTCAGATTATTATAAGGTTTTTGAATCGACAACATGCATCTATATTATTCAATTATTGTCTATTTCAGAGATTTTCATTAAGCAATATAGTGACATCTAATTGTCATGTTCGTTTATTGACAAAATTCGATATCTATAGTGACCAAATAATAAAGAAGGTTCATTGACAAACACTTTTCAATCATCACGTTTTTGATTCAGAAGAAAAGACGAGCTGAACACTACAATAAATACGGTTCATACCTGTATCGAACGGATAAGTAGATATTAAATCTCTACACACGAAATTTTGCAAATATATTTTATGGGCAATTCAGTAAAAGAAGTTGATCAGCGTTTGCACAACAATTTGGTGAAGATTCTTTTAACAGTTTACCTGCTTCATCCAGCTATATCAAAATAGGCTTTTGTAATATTGGGTAGAAGAGTTACCAAAAATCGATATTAAGCTGTGAACTTACCGTGATTAACAAACACTTATCAGCAAACAAAAATCTTCTTAGTCTTTATAATAAATCTATTGTTGTCGCGGTTAAATTACCACAGATCACTAAATAAGCTATGCGAAGTTGGTATATGCGTTCTGAAATTTAACGCACCTAGAAAGTAAGTAGGCAAAAAACTGTCTCGAATAAATTTTGTTGCGCCAAATGAAGTCATTTGAAAGCAATTATTGTATAGCTGGATATGAGTAAAGTTCTTTTCAGTTACGGCGAGACCAGGGAAATGAGGATGAAATTTTATATGGAGGATATTATGGATTCCAGTTCAAATTGAATAGGTACTTACTCAGATAGGACAACTGTCAGCTATAAAAAGCATAAATACGGTCGAATTGAGAGACCCCCTCCTTTTTTTGAAGTCGGTTAACAAAATAAAGTAGTGCATCAAAGCTACGTTAAGGCGGTACGAAGTTCGCCGGGTCAGCTAGTAACTTATATAGAACAGTTTGCTTCAGTCGGGTATTGTAAATGATTTTAAAAACAGTTTATCCAAGTCAGCCAAGGCCAGTAAAATAATTACATGCACCTAAAACCCATAACTCTTAGATAAGTTAGTCACAAAGCACATGGACTCCTCCCCTTCTAGATTTCATTTCTGACATTCCAATTAAAATAAATTCTCACAAAATGTTTCGTGAAAAGACTGTTAGTTCCGTAAGAAATAAAATGAGAAATTGTCAGCAATCTCACGGGTTGGAATGTATGGCTCCTCTTCATCACACTGTCAAATGGAAATACGATTTCTCTGCATTCCGTGTTTCACTTCATTTTTCATAAACCTGGTTTTCATAATGTTTGAGTTACTATGTAAACTTCTCTGGAGAAGTTTTGATTAAAAAATATAAGATTATATTAAAAAGGCAAATGCTTTTTCTCATACATAAAAGGTGAATGATTACAATGATTTATGATAAGCCTAGCAGGATTATAAAAAACCTTGAAATGATTTTTTTTTTAACTAATATGGAGTTTTTTAATTAAAGGTAGATAAATAGAAAGTTAATGGGTGAAGTTAGTTGATACCAAATAGTTAATGATCATCTAAAAAAACAAAACCTTAGAAGTTTGAATTTAATTACACCCAAAATCAATACATTTTTTCAATTGTAATAGGGAAAAAGTAAAATAAAATCATTATATGAATTTGAAGTCTTCAACCTTTGTTCCTGCATTTAGACATAAGTTTTCCACGGTGCACGGACCATCTGTAAAACACAGTATATAATATCAATATCTTGAATGTACACTAAAATGTATATTCAAAAGGTTCAATATCACGTTTCAATCATAAGTTCCACCTATCGGCAATCCATCTCATGAAAGCAGAGCATTAAAATTTTTGAAAAAAAATTAGAGCCGTTTGTTAATTATCTGTATTTTTTTGTTAAATGATGTTAGTGTAAAATTATTACAAGCTTTTATTTTAATATTAAACATAATATTCAGCCTCTTCAGGCGTAAAATGGTATCTAAGCAGGCCTTCAAGGTGAGAGCGACATGCTCAATATTGTCTGTTGGGGCCGTGTGAAGTGGGTGGAGGGAGAAATGGCGCTGATTGTCAAAAACGCATGTTATCTTATGAGATACCGTTGTTATTGCTAGCGGCGGCCGTTGGTACTAATTTCACTCCATAAGATTTAACGAAAGAAACGCCACCAAAATGAGGGCAGCACCGTCGTGCACGCTCCCAATTGTGCCTGTCGACCTTATATTGTGCATGTGGACCTCACGGCCGCTTGCTATCAGGTGGTGGTGGTTATTTTGAAAATCTAATATAAAACAAATATTTTTTTAATGCAATGTATGTAGGTACGTAGATACTGACCAACATTATACCACTCGGTTTCGTCCAAACCAGCATCGCGACGGGCGGCCATTACTCCCTCTCTTAGTGACAAGTAGACGCCAACTGACAAACAAATTGCTGGCTCTCCAACTCCTGTAAAGAATGTCCAATGTTAATTAATTAAAATACAGGTAATGAAATAGTTTTATCTAGAAATGGATTCATGACATAAACTTTTTCACGAGGAAAACGAATACTTATTTAAACACTAAGATCTTCATGTGAACAAATCATCATGTCCATTGATAGTAATCATTTACCCTTTATATACCTATGAGTGATACGACCGTTTTAATAAAAAGAAAAAAATACATTGCAGCATGCAACATCATAATATGGTATCTTATTTATTGATGAGTATTCGAAAAAACCAGCACTTGGCTAGCCAAGTGCTGGTTTTTTCGAACCACGCTAGCGTGGTTGTCTATGGCCTTATCGCACTAGTTTAGGGTAGGCCCGTGCCCCAGCAGTTGAAAAGTTCATGAGCTGATGATGAAATTCACAAAATTGTTTTATTTCAATTAATTTCTTTTTAATTTCTTGGTCTTTCTTACCCTTAGATCCCAAAATCAAGTCGGCACTGTATGAATTCTGCTTAAATCCGACCACGAAGTTTTGTGGTATATCCCTGCATAAGGGAACTGAATATGCATGAATAGAATCGATGAGAACTTTTCCCAGCTCTTTATTGTATGCCACTTCTTCCATGGTCCAATATCCCAGTCCCATCACAAATGCACCTTCAACCTGAAATCATGTTTTTTAAACAAAATTTACTTCCATTATTGTAACTTTATGACCCTAAACCAAACTATACAGGTATTAAGGGGGCACTCCACTTTCTCCTGCCTACATACTTATTTCCACTGGAAGCCAGAGTATCTTTTCCCTTACAGTGTTTACAAACAGCTGTTCAAAAATGTTGTATACTCACTTGTCCTACATCGATCCCAGGGTTTAAACTTCTACCAACATCTTGTAGTATATCAACACGTGTAATTTCACGCTGTCCTGTCAAAATATCCATCTCAGTTTCACAAAGCGCTACACCAAGAATGTCGTAGGGTACATATTCAGTCATCTGCACATGTGCATTAGCTTGCAAATTATAATTATTCACATGCGCTGCCGTAATCAATTCTTCCCAAGACACATCCCCAAGTTCCTGTTTGAGTGGAGCCAATCTTTCAGCAAATATCTCGCAGCATCGACGAACGCCCACCAACACGTTTTGTGTTGTCAAACTAGCTCCAGTCACGTAACAGTTGGGAGTTATCATCGAGAAGTTTTTCTCGATCCTGATTTTTTCTACAGGGATGTTCAAATGATAGGCGGCTGCTTGTACAGCCTTAGTATTCATACCCTGACCCATTTCAATACCACCATGGGTAATGGCCACTGTTCCATCTACATGGTAACAAGTCAGAGTCACATTCAGATT